>CM029548.1:22262358-22470888 GCA_017141385.1 Sogatella furcifera
TGAAAATCATTTTTATTACTTTCATGCAAATATTCAATACTAGATATTGGGATTCTGTATTCACAGCATCATCACCTCGCTGAAGTCAGGTTAATCAATTATTATATTGATTGGATACAGCCTTTCCTACCGATCTAGTTAGACAAGGAACAGAAAATAGCTCTGGTCCAACCTATATAGGTTCTTTGACCGAGATCTGTCGATATTATCTCAGTGAGAGCAACACTTGTGTTTGCCATTGGTTTCATAGATATGACCAATTAGACAAACATAAGTGGGAAATTTCTAGCATTCCACTGACTTGTCTAGTTGGCATTGGGTGGACAATAAGATTCACCAAATATTCTACGTGGGACTACGTGGCTGAGGCCTCTGCCTTACTTGATTGGAGTGTGAGGGGTAGAAATCTTGCTTGGATATATGAGTTTCAATATCTGGTTACTCATTAGTACTTTTAATTCAGTCTTTACATATTGCAGAGTACACAGATTTGCTAAGTTTCTTATAAGTATCATGAGTGGTAGTAGATAATTTTTTTTCCTGAGATAAGAGTAATTATAAATCATGCAGTTGTTCCTCCTTAAGTGGAATAACACGTTACAAGATTTGGCTCACCAACGTAGGGCTTATAGTCCTAAGGAAGTGAACATTACAATATATGTTTTACCTATATAAGTTGAATGTTTACCCCTCCTCTGTCCACTATATGTGGATGTTCAGGACATGATGAAACCTAACTAACTAACCAACTATGAAAATACTGCCAATCCCAAGAAAATGGAAATCACACCACTGCGTGAAAGTGCTGCCATGTTGATGCAAATAGCACCGCCACATGAGAGCACTGATGCTGGAAGCGCCGCTGCTGTGCTGACACTGGAAGCATACCAAAAGTAGAAGATACCTTTTTAATAAATACTAATTGTGATTTCACCACTAGAAATATGCTTCTACACACAACATATTATACACCAGTTCCCACACTGTTCACTGGATACTGTACGCTAATATTTTATTACTTTTATTTACAGGGATATCAATTGAGAGATGGTAGCACAGCTCTTATTTCCCCAAATGGAAAGTGCCATGTACAAACATAGGATGATAACCATTCCCAATATACCAGATACCATAATATATATTTCAGTTCGTTGAAGAAGTGCAAGATTATTCAGAAACTTTTCTCAGAGTCCATGGAAATATATTTTTTCAGCGCCATTATAGGAGAGGGATACAAAATCGCAGCAATAATTCCCCCCACAGTTGAATGATATCTTACTTGCATGCTTGGATGAATAGCACATGGATGCCACATATAAGACTGAACAAAACAAACAAAAGCTGAGGCAGCGTTTTACCATTATTGCAATAACAATGATCAGGTCAGTATTTTTACAACTTATCAAATTATTTCACTGAATAAGACAATGTGTCTGGAAAGTACAGTCAATATTTTTTTAATAAATATCAATTTTAGGATTACCAAACTAACCATTGATTCTGAAAGAACGGCAACAGCTGAATGAAAAGCTGAGGGTTTTGATGACTGAAGAGGAATTACATTTGTGCAGGGCAGATACATTTTATAAAAAAAAGAAACAAGATACAAGACAAGAAGCACAGAAGGATCCAACTAAGGAAGCAATAGCCATGGACTTTTCAAAAAACCTTCAAGTTCCAAGCATTGCAACCAATGACATCCAGAACTTAACTCACTCAGCCACGGCCACCTTCAAGACTGTTAACATTAAAATTGTATTAACATTTCAATACAAAAAAATTATGGTAAATATAGTCACATATCGAAAGCCAAATTTAAAGGTTTTTTGGTTCATTAGATTTTTAGTTTCTTGAATACAATAATTCAGTTTCTGAATAATTAGCAATACAGATTTCAAATATTGCTGTAAATCATTAAAGTATTAATATTAATTAATCAAACTGTCACTTCCATAAATTAAACAATATTGAATCTCGAATTTCTAATAGCAGTAGCCTAATTTAATAGATTAAACAAATATAATAAGATTCAATAAGTTAAAAGATACTGGTAAATTATACAGAATATTACATTATAAATAAGAACAACATATATATATTAGAATATTAAAAATAAGAGATATGCGTTGAATGGTTGTATAATGAAAACCAAGTTATTGTCATTTGCAACCCAATTCAAAGATTGCGCCGCGCCGCCTTGTTTTTATTTGAAATTTGTTCGACGACCACTTAGATGCTGTCTAGTTATAGTCAATTCCTTGTCAATGCATATAGTGGATTCATCACCTGATACAAATTCAGTACACCAACTGTACTAATCAAGGCACTGTATTAATCAAGACGCAGGGCTTTGATTAGTCCAGTGCCTTGATTAGTCCAGTCCTGTACTAATCAAGGCACTCGCTCATCTAATTGAGTCACTGTATTAATCTTAATGTAGGATAGGGACTGGATTAATCGAGCACTGGACTAATCAAGTAATCCCCTTGTACATCACCTATCAAATACCACCTTTCCAGAGCAAGTGTACACAATAAGACTCTTTGCTGACAGAGCTGGAGGTCAGAATAAAAACACGATAGTGATCACTGCTGTTCTAAACTGGCTGACTGTTGAAGCACCGCCACATATTGGAAAGATTGTTATGCATTTTCCAGTCCCAGGACATTCCTACATCCCTCCAGACAGGGTGTTTGGTGTCATTGAAAGAAAAATTCAAAAATTGGAAATGATTGTGCATCCAAATGAATATTTTGAATTATTTGGAGAGTCAGCCAATGTTTCAAGGCTAGGAACTGACATTGAAGTCAAGGACAGGAAGGAGGCATCAATGAGAAATATAAAAAAGCCAGCTGACTGGCATTTTAAGTTCTTCATTTGCAAGAGATTTATTATAACAAGAGGTCAACAAAATAATGGTAAAGTTCAAGGAGAGACAACCTACCTGACTGATTTGGGGAAGCCACAAGGAATTTCTAAAAGAGGCTGCAGAGTCAATAGAATCGTTGCTCAAGTAGAAGAAAATGATGCTGCTGTCAATGCTACATCCCAATGAAGGTGATGGATGTAAAGAAGCTTCTCAGAAAGCACTATGGGGAAGAATGGTCGAAGCTTGAGTGCCTCAAATTTCATTTGGAAATCTTCAATGAGAGAATGGGAAAACGTGAGCAGGAAGAAGATGAAGAGGAACCAATGGAAGATGAAATTTTGACACTAGAAGGAGACTTTGTTATATAAAAAATAACTTTTTTGATGATACTCATATTTCACTTTAATTTTGAAAGATAATGACTGTAGACTATTGAAATGTAATCACTAATTTTTATCCTATACCTATAAAAATCAATTTTATACTTTTCTTGAATTTTGTTCTTATTTTGAAAATTTATTATGAAACAATAGTTTTTGTTCTAGGCCTATATGACTTACATTGAAAGTGTATTAAAACTTGATTATTGTAAACTGCAACAAAACTGTCTTGATCCATTCATTACTGCAACAAAACAATCTAAAAACCCTATCCTGTTCCAAAACTCACCAAGTCTATATTTAATTATTTTTTCCTGTCAAAAGTTGTTGGATCTTATTAAAGAATTTGATACAATTGTATCCTGAGAGTTCAGATGAAATCACTGTTTTTTTTCAGCACTGTCAATATTTTCAATCAGCTGTAACAGTTTTTCAGCACTCCTGAAAAATTTCCAAAGATGGAGTTGGTGAGTTTTGGAACTGACCAACTCACATCCGAAATTGATTAGAAAAACTATGAAGACCGTTAGCATTTCAATTGATTCTCAAAAGCAATGAATATCACCTTGTATTATATATTTTGTTAGGCTATATTTCTATCTATATTCATTAAAAATTGGAAGACTTATTGAAAGAGCCTGAAGAAGGTAACTTTGCTTTAATCAGCTTTCCAACTGAAAGTGGAGGAAGAAAAGTCCATTACATAGGTCAAATTTAAAAATCACTGAAAATGAAGAATTTGAAGTCTTGTGCCTAAGAAAAAGTCGAAAATGTAGCCTACTAATAAATTCATATTTTTCAATGTCCCAGAGAAAAATGTCATTGAAAAAAATCAAACTATATTCATTTTGAAACCAACATTAACCCTTGGCACAAAACAAGCTCAAGTCACATCCAAAATTGATTTGAAAAACTATGAAGACCGTTAGCATTTCAATTGATTCTCAAAAGCAATGAATATCACCTTCTATTATATATCTTGTTAGGCTATATTTCTATCTATATTCATTGAAAATTGTGTTTTTTTATTGAATTTCCCATTCATTACATTTTGTATCTTAATAAATTTATATAAGACCTCACAATGTATTTTTACTTGCCTGATTTCACCTGGTGTATAACTATGTTAAATGTGTGATGCCATAATAGCTATTTATGTATTAAGAGCATAATGCGCGACTTAAGAGTGGATGGTAGTGGACGGCAAACTGCCGATCGGCAAAATCAAGCCCCATAAGAACAATGTAATTTTTATCAATCTCTTGCAACAGATAGAGCATCTATTTATGGACAGAATTTCACGTTCTTTATGTCATTGGAAAGAGAATTCAATTCTCCAGGGGCGTAACTTCTTACTTTTTTGATTTAAAGTTTATTTTAATAATTATAGTGTAATCAATTAACTAAAAAAGTATTGAACTCTAATTATTGAACTAAACTTAAAATCGAAAAAGTAAAGAGTAACGCCCCTGGAGAATTGAATTCTCTTTCCAATGACATGAAAAACGTGAAATTCTGTCCATAAATAGTGGCTCTATCTGTTCCAAGAGATTGATAAAAATTACATTGTTCTTATGGGACATAATTCTGCCGTTTGGCAGTTTGCTGACTACTACTGCCCACTCTTAATTGCTCACACAAAACTGTTTTCACGCAACACAAAGCAAATAATTTTGCAAGAGCGATAAAGAAGCATTATGTGCAAATTACATACAAAATTTTTTTAGAACTGCACAAACCTGGTAAATTTTAAATTACAGTATTTCAGTTCTCAAATACTGCTAACTGAATATTGAATTATTCTTATGATTTGATTTAATGGTGAAATTGACTAATTTATTCAGTCAATCCAAATAATATTAATTAATTTCATAATAAACTTGATATTATTAGAATATTGTTGATGATTGTTAGTAATGTTGAATGTACAATTGTTACAGTTTTGAAATAAAAGTCCTGATCCTATTGATTCAGTATTCTTTTGAGGAAGGTTCTGATTTTGATGAATATTTTTTGGAATTTCAACCAATATCAATGACTGATAATTATTTTCTTTTCAAGGACTTTGAATATCTTTCTGACTTGTTGCATTTTTAGTTGTTAGGCTGTCATTGATGTGGCCTTCAGCTACAGAAGTGCTCTTCCAGCTGCCGTGACATTTTAATTGAGTTATATTACCCCCTCCTTTCACCAACAATGTAGCCGACTTCTGACAAAAGCAATGCCCAGTATTACAGGCAGGTTCAGGCAAGCCTAGAAAATGTGCAATTTCAGAAGGAATCTTTGCAATTGTATTCATGCCAACTGGCTGATTTGTGCAAGCCATTGTTGTTTATTGTGAAAATTCATGTCTTATGTATCCAAACTGGTAACAATCATTACTGAATCATTCTCTTCAACATTGCTCACTTCCAATTTGACTAATTTGTCTCAGCGGCAAGCCCCTGCTATCCCAAAAATCAAAACAACTTTCTTCATCAAATGAATCTTGTTTGGAGCTTCTAGTAAAAATTGAGTCATGTCGTTCTCACTCAAAGTTTTAGACTTGGTTGCCTTATACCCAACAGACTGTTGCTTGAGAAAAGTAATCAATTTATAAAATACACTTATATCAATGACTTTTTTCACTTTCAACGTGGATTTTAACATTGAGTACTGTATGTACTCCACAAACTGGATGGCTTCAATAACTTGGATTTGTGAGAAAAGTACGCCAATAGCACATTCTCAGATATCTTCTTAATTTCCTTTTTGGTGCACCAATTGACGAACTCCTTGTATTTCTTTTCACAAATATTCTTCAATTTTCTTGGCAGCAAATCTAGAGATAATTCCTTTACTATTTCACTTATATCTGGCGCAGTTAATAATTTGTATTCACTAATATCCATGATTGCAGAACCAGTACTATAACAATATTGCCAACTTTTTAGGTTATGACGTGATCTACTTTTGGCGAGCTTTTCAGCTGATTAGCAAGAGTAAAGTAAATCTCCTGCTCATGCACAGTTGCTTAGTGAGCATAAAGTAATTCAACTGTGCATGATGCAAAGATGGTTAGCAAGCAAAAAAGTAGATTCTCCTTGGAAATGGGCAAATTTACAATGAGAATTCAGTATGTAAAATATTGTTCTATGCGCAATTGTAGAAAAAAGTTATTTAAATAAGATAGAAGGAGAAGAATTGCTCTACATTTTCATATAAATAACTTTTATGGCATCAGTCATTTAACATAGCTAGATGAACTTAAAAAAATACTAATTTTCCATACATTCTTTTCAATGGTTTGTCTTGTAAGCAATGAACTCCAAATCAAGTTTGGTCATCTTAAAATAGTCTGGGTGCCAATGAAGGTAGGCTTTTTTGACGTATGTCATCAATTTTCTTGATCTTCTGACTTATACATTTAAATTGTGTGACTCAAAATTCCTCTGGGAATAATTTCTTCCTCTACAATTTGAGAGCAAGTGGCCATTTCTATCTTGTACAATATAATAAACCATTTTTCAAATACTGTACTGTAAATAATTAAAAAATAGGTGAACAGGTAAATGTAATTTAAAACTAGTAATGAAAAATCTTGGGAAAGGAATAAAAGATAAGTACATCATTTGTAGCCATCATATTGGATAAAAACAACTGTTATTAATAGAAAATCTAAACTTTTGGTTGTTAAAAAACGTATTTTAAAGAGTGGTGAAGTGAATGAACATTTTCTAAGGTTCAAAGGTGTTACCAAAAAAAAAAGAAAGACTATAAGGAGACTGGAAAATTATTATAAGTGTGGATCTAAAATTGTTGCACATACATAATTGTTGTTCTGTTAGTTTAATTGCCATCATTTCACCATGTCAAAGTGGTAACACATTCAAATGAATAAAGTATTGAAATGTGATAGTAGTAGCAAAATATTTGAATGTACTTACTCAAAATAGATATTAGAAAAAAATAATATCTCATTATTGTATAAATTATTTATTTATTAAAACAAAAACATGATCTGGAAATTGCATGCTGATACAACTTAATTGTTGTCAGGTTGGTAGTACCACAAAAATCAAAACCTTCAGCTGCTATTGTTTCCAGAATCATAATATTGTTTTAATCATCAGCTGATGGTTATGTTAAAATTTTTATTGCCTCAATTCTGTTCTGATTAGTTTAGTACTGTGAAATTAGTATTCAATTCTAATTAAACATCTGCTAACCTATTAAATTAAAAAAAAAACACAATTGAAATTTTCCATAACCTCATTTATACTAGTAGTTCTGTGAACGGTAGACCTCACAAAATCACCCATGTTCCCTCCATCATAAAAGCACTGTCTATCTTTACGGTATGTTCTAATTGTGCGTCAATTCCAAAAGTTGGCACAAGGAAGTCAGCAATGCAGTGGCCACAGTCACGCTTTAGTTTTTGTTGACATCAGTTTGTCACTATGACCACAGCTGGTGCTACATACATACAATTTCATCAAAATTGAAAACATGCAAATAAATAGTGCATGCCACATCAATCCTTTATTTCAACTTTAAAAGCTCAGCTTTATCCAATCCAAGTTCATAATAAATCACCTCAACCCACATTATTTCCTCCTAATTTTTCCCCAATTTCCTTCACATTATAGGTATAGAGATTGTATGCTCGGTTTTTCCAAGCACCCTCAGACTTGAGGGACCCTGGAACTTGGACAAATCATCAATAGAACACCAGATTTTTTTTAATTTTTTAAGATTACTGTAGGCTTGTATTGAAATTCATTTTTCTGGAGTGTATCTGCATTCTCATTGATTACATATGGTACTCAAACAAAATAATGATATTATCATCAGTTCAAAGCAAGAACAAATAAACAGGACCTCCTAAATACCAGGAGGTTTTTAGGAGGTCCTGCCATAATTCAGTAGCCTACTTTGAGTGTTTGCATGCAATTATATATTTTTTGAAATGACTGAGAACAAAATAAATCATATTATCAGTTTCAATTTAGAGGAGATACAATTGCTGTTGAGATTGATTGCTGAAATGTCTTATAATAGAGAATAAAAGAACAGATAAAGTAACTTTGAAAGAAAAGGGCCTATATTCTCCAGATAATCCATCAATGATATCTTGATCATCCATTGAATAATTTTTTATTCATTTATTTCAATCTTCCCTTATAAAATAAATGAAGATACTTTATTTAATGCTCAAATAAGATATTTAAATGATAAGATACTTCATTATTTGCTTTTTTTACTATTGGATGAATGCAAAACCTCACAACGTACCAACAAGTAGATATGAAGGAAATAACCTTAAAGAAAATGTCAGCTGTTCTGTTGACAATTTGTCAAAATTTGAGAGTCCTTGGAAAACCGGGCATCAGTTTCTGTAATGTTTCCATCATGCAAAACGGTCTGATGGTTGGCTGCAGTCTAACAGCAAGAGCTGGGAAGCTCTTGTTGTTAGTCTGTGGTCGACTGTTGGACCGTTTTGCATAAAAGAAAACTTACCTTAATATTCTCAAATATCTCAGCTGACTTCAATGAAAAGATATCATCTGAAGTAGAATTTTTTTCAAATGGCATAATATCACATGTTTTACTAATATCAACAAAAATAATTAAATATACTACTGTATCAATAATCATGTATGGAGTATACCTATATCAGAGAACAGTTGAATCCTTTTTTGTCCTTAATATGAAAATTGTTGGAAAACCTTACATATACATCAACGCGCATTTTCAAGAGGAACATCCCTGTCAAATTTCATTGGAATGTATTGCCACGTTCAGTTGTAAATGCGGAACATACATACAAACAAATGCAAAATCGTTGTCTTGAATCTTAGACCTCACTTACGTTCAGTCAATCATTGCCTCAATGATAATAAATCTTAACTTGATTCATGAATTTAAAGGTCAGTTGTATTTTTAGGCAATAAAATTTAATGTAAATGATGTGTCATCAAGTTTTGTAAATGAAACTATTGAAACTCAAGGCTTTTTGATAATTTATAATGTTTCTATTCTCTATTTGAGTTGAGTTAGTTTGCCGTTGCTACAAGATGTTGTTATCCAAGCTAATAACAGCGTTAAAAGTTAACTAAGTTAAGAACAATCGGCCCTTTATGTAATAGGCTACTTATGATAGCGCTCCCATATCAGGAAAGCTTTTAAATATTACAAATTGCAAAAAAAAAATCTCAAACTTGAGGGACAGACTGCATTTTCTCAAAATCAACAAAACAAAATCATGCTTTAGATTTAGAAGTTAGAAAGACATAAGTATCATCAACTAGAAGGAGCTACCAGAGTTGAATCATCTATCTAAACTGTACAATCCCAAGTAGGGATGCAACAATTTATCAAATATCAATAATTATTGATAATATTGGACCTCAAATATCAATATTTGGACTGATGATGTTATTGGCATATCAATATTTTTCTCCGATATTATTGATATAAGGACACCACAAAAACAAACGTCTATTTTGGAACCTTATTGGCAGATTGTGTTGTTTGTGGTTGAATTTTGTTTATGATTGTTTGTGATTTTGTTAAAGAAACTACTGAAAATGAAGAAGAGCAAGTTAAGGGAGCATTATAAAAGAGAGAAAGATTTTGCAACATACATTATCTGTAGAGAAAAAGTGAAAACCCTTTCATTTTCATAGAAATATTGAAAATTAAGAATTATATATATTGTACATTATTTTCATAATTGTTCTCTTTGCCTATTTGTTTATTATTTCATGGTTAGTAATAATTATCATTATAAATTATATTCAATTTGGATGAATGTCAATAAATAAGTCAAATGAAATTTCTATAGACTGAATAACCAGTAAATTATATTTTTCAATTTACAATAATTATATTTATAAAAGTGACTAAAATTTTGAAATAGACTGAAATAACACTAGCTGATGCCAGAAGGTTGGGCAGGTTTGTATCTTGTGCTTCAACAGATGATGTTGCCAATTGAAGTTATCATTCAGCTATGCCTCTATTATGTATTTGTAATCAAAGAGACAATAGATGGTTCACTATTACATTACATTCTTAGATCAGCTTCTAGTAAGTTACATAAGCAAGGGAACCGTCCAAGTTTTTGGTGATGACTAAACCAGCAACAGAACAATAAATAAATTAATGATAATTTTGAGTGTTTAGAGTCAAAACAGGGTTTTTAATGTATTTTGAAAATATTGATATTATATTGATAGTATTGGACGATTTTGCCAATAATATCAAATATCAATTACCAATAATATCATATTGATATAAATATTGATATTTTGAGAAAAGTTTGCATCCCTAATCCCAAGGAAGTGATTTGCATTGACAAATCAATGGTACCATTCAGAGGACGTTTTTTTGTCAATACCACAAAATCCAAAAGACATAAATAATATTTATACTCATTAAAAATATTTTTTCAAGTCAATTTTTTGTTCATATTATGGAATAAAAGTTTACAAGTTGCCAACCAGGTATCTTCCAAAAAAAGTTGAATTTTGACAAAGTCAATATAGAGTTCATTGAAGAATTAAATTTTACTTTGTATAAAAAGTATCATCCATTTTTCAATTCTGAAGCTGGAAAACTAGTGTTTGAAGCAAAATGTTTGTTTCAATCTTTATTTTATTATGTTCAATTTCATTTTATACTCATTAAAAATATTCTTTCAAGTCTTCCTCTAATAAGGGATTATATTTTTAATATCCTAAATTTTTCAGAATTAATTATTATGTTGTGGTGGAAACTATTATCCATTGAAAATAATTTTATCCATCAAATATAATTGAATAATGATAGTGGCTGAAAAGAATGCATGAGAGCAACCAAGTCATCCTGGTCAATTCCATTCATTCACTCCAGTGTTGAAAAATAGAACCAGCATCAGTTTAAAAGTGTTTTGGTGCCTTAGACAGGGCTGTGTTTGATATTAGGAACAAATATATTTAGGTATGTAATCATGAATTTGCCATACAGCAAATACCAAGTTATAAGTTACTTAATTAAGACACAAACTACAAACATACCAATGCAAAGTGATCAAGACTTGAAATCAATACATTCATTTTTAATAGGATTCATGCATTCATTCATTATCATCTTTGTATATCATAACATCTTGTGTCTCTTGTATTAGTGCCATGCCAGATTTTTTATCCCAAATAAATAATGGAATAATGAAAATATATTCAATTATGAATATAAATCTCCCAATTTATGGATCATTACTAATTTGTTTAATTGAGATGCTATCCAACATCTAAAGTTACTTCCAGTTCAATTTCTTAGAGATAGAATGATGATGATTTATAAAAGAAAGTAATTTTGATAAATGAATTAACTTTTAAGATTACTGGTAAGGAAAGAATTAAGTAAAAAGGAATAACTTGAGTAAGATATTAGGTTCTCAGCATAGTAACCTCTGAGTAATCTCAATTCTGTTAATCACTATGTAATAGGGATGGCATTAAATGTGATTGTAATAGTAAATTTCTGGTATACCCATTAAATATAGAAAACTACAAGGCAACCTATGTAAGTGCTTCAAAGTGTAAATTGTTGACTTCAAATGGCACTTTATGATTATATCTCAGCCTATATCATTCATTCAGAGAAGCTAACAAGAAACATTTTTGGTTACATTCTTTTGAATCATGTTTCACTTATAGATGAATAAGTAACATTTGTTCCATTAGGTACAATTCTTTAGACAATATAATTCCAAGTAGATGACTAAAATAGATGTATTTTAAAATAGGTATGGATTATAAGCAAGTTCATTTTGATCCATCTGATGGTTTATAAAGTGCTTATTTATTCTGAATATAATTGAGATAAGAGAACATAAAATGAATATTATGTTTTTAATAAGAGAACTGAATTCTGATCTTCACATTGTATAAACTAAATGTGGTGTTGATCAGCAATTTATTGGACTGTGATGTTGAGTTGGCCTTCATTCTCTGTTACATTGTTCCTTTTTCAAAATAATGATTTTTTGTTGATAATCCTACAAAGAATGAATGGGTCAATTTTTATTACAGAGCTTTAATAATATTATTACTACCATCAAAATCTACTGAACTTTTGAAATATCAAGTTACAGACTTTCATATCATCTTCAAACTCTATAGTTTCAACCATTCAAACATTTTCCATGATTAATAACTTACTACATTTTTTTATTCATATCTTTTTCAATTGTGGCAGCCGCTATATTGAAATCTATCACACCTACAGGTTTATCAACTGGACCCAAGGATTCTGACTTAAACCTCCTTGACTGGACCAAACTAAACACTAATTATTTTGTGCTCCAAGTGCCTGTTACAATCTGAGCATTTACCAAATTGGATTTTCAATAAATCCTTGGCTGTTTGAGAAATCAAACCATCATCAAAAACCTTTTGAGGGAAATCCTTGGTGAGATGGCCTCATTGAATTATTTTATACGTTCAAAACACCAATTTTGAGCAGAAGGCACTACTGGTGAATGTCCACATTCAAGTAAATACCTGCCATTGAGAACGTTAAAGGATATAGGTATTGAAGGAATTCTTCAAGAAACAACAATAGACAGAATTGGTAAGAATGTGAAGTTATTTTTCAATGGTTCATATTGATGGATAAGTCCGGTTTCAGACACCATTTTGGAAGTCCGGTTTTTTGTTTACTCTATGAATTTCACTAGATTAAATGCTTGTTAAACATGGCAGAGACATATCATCAAGTGCTTGCCAAGTTCTGTTCAATATAGTAAAACTTATGAAGTAAACAAAAATTGTGGTGTCTGAAATGGGCCTTCTATGGTTTATAAAATCTTCATCTGTTTGAAAATCATCATTTAAAAATTGATTAATCATTTATAGTATTGATTAATATGGAAAATTATTCTACAGAGGGCACTGTAGAGTGCGCATATCACATAACTAGGGCCCTAAACGATAATCTTCACAAATTAGTTGCAAACACTATATTCCCCATAGAATCTTGCAAACTTATACCATCAGCAGGAGAACATATAGCACGATTAGAGCATACAAGAAAGGGTATTAGGACGGCCATGAAGGAAGCTGGAGTAACAAAGAGCACAGAAATGCACAAAAAGCAGAAAAAAATTATAAATGATTTGAAAAAACTCTGTTGTTCATGTTTTTGGTCGACATGAGAGGTGCAGAGAATTTTGTCAAAGGAAATATAAAGATGTGAATATATTGACACAGCTTGATCCAGACTTTCCGTCTGAAATTTGTTAACTTTTGGGAAGAGTGGAATCAATATAAATTACCGAGAATTATTATATATCATGTATCTTCAGATATAACTGATATTGCATTAGCAAGTGATGTGTTTGAGAGAAATCTTGGGTCATCATCACTCTTAAAGGAGAATTTCTTGAAAAACTTCAAACCCATATTCAAATTAGGACCAAAAGACAAAAACACCGTGCATTGGGTAGTTGAATGCTCTGGTGAAATAAGAAGAGAATTAATTAATAAATCGCGGATAGGAATAGATTGGAGGGTTTGTCATGTTAGTGACTATGCTGCTGTCCCTCGTTGCTGGAAGTGTCAAAAAATCGGACACGTTAGTACACATTGCACCCAAGCACAAAACACCTGTGCCCACTGTGCCGTTACGGGGCATGATGTGAAAGAATGCCCAAACAAGGACAAAAAGCCATTGTGTTTGAACTGCAAAAACGATAAAAAACCTTTTGAACACAAAGTAAGTGACAAAGAATGCCCTTCCTATCAAAAAGCGTTGCAACAATTAACTGATAGAACTGATTATGGAATCTAAAAGAAAATTAATTAACATGCTAAAGAAAAATAGAGATAATAAAATCGAGCAATCTATCAAACCCAATAGTATTACAGTAAATAGCATCCTCGAAAAGATTGCTAGTTTCTATGCAACAACTAACACTGATAAGAGTAAAATAAGTCTAGTCTATAATTTTGGTGAGAGGGTTGATATTATGATATCTTTTGCAAAAATAAGAAATAGTATTAAGATTTCTAAGGGTCTCTCTTCGCTTAAAAATAAAAAGTATCTCTCCCTTGAAGAATGGAATCACCTTGATATGTTAAGTGATTCAAATAATATTAGAGTTTCTTCCACTGATGGAAACATTCCTATTTTTATAATATTGAATGATGTAGATACTAAATTATTTCATGATCTCTTGAATAGAATAAACGATTGGAGTGAATCAAATTACCCTTTAGGAATTGATTCTTTCAACAATCTGAGTGAAACTTATTTTGATATTCCTGCCACTGAACTTCTAAGTACTGTCATCAAGGCTAGGAATTTGAAGTTTGTTTTCTATTATCGTGGCTATTGTGGAATTAATTTTCTAAATATTCCTGAGCTCTCTGATAGCCCGGGAGTAGAACATCCGGTAGGATATTTTGAAGGCAAAAATAAACAGGAAGCGTACTTGAACTCAATGATTGAGTTACGGACTTTACTTCAAAACACTGATAACGAAAATGCAAAAATATATAAAAATATTCTTCTTGGTATCACTCATAAAAACATTTCCATATCAGGTGTTGAACTAACAAGCGTCATGAATAGCAATGTGAACATCTATGATAATTTATTGAAAAGATTCCTTTTCAAAACAAATGCTAAATACCGTATGGGATATTGCCTGGAGCAGGGCGGAACTTACGTGGAATTTCAAGAGGATACTTTAAAATTCTCTACCAACGAGAGATATGTTTTGGTAACACGTAATACTACACTTATGCTAAATAGTGAATTAATAAAAACTATAAATAAAGTAAGTTTCCGTGAGTGTAAATTACCCAAAATAAAATGGTATGATGGTGTCCCCAGATGTGGTAAGTCTCACTTTATTGTCTCACATCATGAACCTGGCAAAGATCTTGTACTTACTCAAACACGGGCTGGTATTAAAGAAATCCGTGATGCTGTTATTGAAATGTATGGGCAAGAGCATAGTCATCGTCTAAATCTTGATTACAGGACGGTTGGCTCATATATGATAAATCATTCCCAGCATAAAACATACAATAGAGTTTTTATTGATGAAGCTTTACTTATGCACGCAGGGTACATAGGTTTTATTTCTAAATTGACTAATGCCTCTGAAATAATTGTAGTTGGTGACAGTAAGCAAATACCTTATATTGAGAGAAGTACAAACGTTACAAGATGGCATAAAATTTCTGAATTCTGTGAACCTCATACTAAACTAACGGTATCTCGTAGATGTCCTATTGATATTTGTTTTGCTTTTTCCAAAATTTATGAAAATATTTCCACGATTAACGAAAGAGTTTTCTCGATCTTGCCTACTTACAGAAATGGGGAATACCATGTGATAAAACCTGATACTTTGATATTAACTTTCACTCAAGAGGAAAAGCATATGGTGGGTGATACTATAGAGTGGAGAGAAGATCTTGCTCTTCATACAATCCATGAAGCACAAGGGCTAACTTCTAAAAATGTAATTCTAATCAGAATTAATTACAAGGAAAATGATATCTATAACAGCATGCCCCATGCGATTGTTGCGCTGTCTAGACACACTGAAACTTTCAGGTATTTAACAACCAGTCTAGTAGAAGACGGTGTGGACAAACTAATTAAGAATCTTAAATTGATAGATGGTGGGGAGCTTGAAAAATGGAACAAGGAAAGGAGAAGAAGACTTGATAGTATAAGTTATGGGTGACACTGAAGAGATTCTCAATATTTTAGAAATAGAAAATGAAACAGCTGTAATTGATGATTATTTGAACTATCACTTTCACGCTGACAGAAATAAAGATGCTGAATGTGTAAATATTCTCTCAATGAATATACGTAGTTTAAATGCCAATTTCGATCAATTTATTTCCTGTCTGAATGAATTGAAAACTGACCTTCACATAATAATATTAACGGAAACCTGGTTAACTGTAGATATGCCGTTCATTTACAACATTCCTGGATATACAGCAATGAACAAGTACTCTAAACAGAATAAATGTGATGGATTATGTATGTACATAAGAGATTATATAAAATTCAATAAAGTTGAACTTGATATTTCTGATGCAAATGTGATAAGTGCTGATTTAAAAATAGATTATTGTATTTTGAAAGTGATTGGGGTTTATAGATCACCAAGTAATCATAACTTTCTCAATAGCCTAAGTAATGAAATCAATAACATTCCTCATGGAATAAATGTATGTGTGGCTGGAGATATGAATATAAATACTCATTCATCTAGTGTTCCTGTTCAAGATTACCTGCATATCTTCAATAGTAATGGTTATAAATCCTTCATAAATGGCGATACCAGAGTATCATCAACAAATAGATCCTGCATTGATCACATTTTTTACAAGAAGTCAAGCAATAATTTCATATCCATGGAAGGTGCTATATTTAAGACAACCATAACTGACCACTACTCTGTTGTGTTGAACTTGGCAAAGACTCCTTACAACAATGGAGAAAGAAACGTATTAGTCAACACAATAACTAGAATTAACTATAATGCACTGTTGGAAAGTATTAGGAATGAGGATTGGGAGGGTATCTATCCCGTAGGTGATAGCATTGATACTATTATGGATAGATTTGTTGATCGTTTGACCAGTCTCATCAATCAATGCAAGAAGGTAAAAAAGATACCTAACAGACTTCGTCCACTGAAGCCCTGGATAACTGAGGGCATTATAAGATCTATAATTGCGCGGGATAAAATGCATTCTAGACTAAGAAGAGATCCTAATAACAATGTTCTTAAGAATGAGTATAAGGCTTATCGTAATGGTTTAAACAGAATCATAAATCATGCTAAGGAAGTATATTATAAAGGGAAAATTGAAGATTGCAATAACAACAGCATGAAGTTGTGGAAGTGTATAAACGAAATTATAGGTGAGAACAGAAAGGAGGAAAAGAGTACAGAACTCGATGCTCACTCTCTTAATGATTTTTTTACAAATGTGGGTAAACTACAAGCTCAAACTATTAATATTCCACATAATACAGGCGATGCTTTTCCTACACAAGATGGGGATATAATCAGGATAAATCCCACTTTTTTCATGAGACCGACATGCTCAATTGAGGTTAAGGCTACTATTAAGAGTCCCAAGAATAACTGTAGTCCTGGTATTGATGGTTTGAGTAATGTTGTTTTAAAGAAAATTGCCAATGCCATATCTCAACCTCTCTCTTTCATATTTAATAGATGTTTTGAAGAGGGATATTTTCCCAAGCATCTCAAATCTGCCAAAATCAAACCTCTATTCAAACAAGGTGATCCAACTAATCCCTGTAATTATAGACCAATTAGTCTTATCAGCAACCTAGCTAAAATTATTGAGAAACTAATAAAGTCAAGAGTTGTGTCTTTCTTGAATAAAAACAATATAATCAATAAGAACCAATTTGGGTTTCAAAATGGTAAAAGTACATCTGATGCTTTAATAAAATTCATCAATACCCTTTCCGAAAATATAAATTCCAATATGAAAAATATTGCTGTTTTTCTGGATATACGCAAAGCTTTTGATACAATACCTCACAATTCTTTGTTTGATAAGCTTGAGTCCTATGGTTTCAGGGGAGTCTCACTTGAATTGTTTAAAAGCTACCTGAGTAATAGAACCCAGTCCCTGGCCATAAATGATCAATCTAGTGTCACTAACTTAACGGAATTTGGTCTGCCTCAAGGAACTGTGCTATCTCCCATACTTTTCATACTCTATGTTAATGATTTTTTAAATTTAAGACTTCTGAACTCAACTATGGTATCTTTTGCAGATGATACTGCATTTTTTTTCACGGTAAATCTTGGGATGAAGTTCATACAATAGCTGAAAAAAACTTGGTTTGCATTAAGAATTGGCTTGACAGAAATACCTTATGTTTAAATATAGACAAGACTAATTACATAACTTTCTCTGTAAATAGAATAGGGCAGCCTATCAATAATCAGGACTTGAGACTCCACTCAAGATGCAATTTAAACATAGATAATTGTGATTGTCCCACAATAAAAAAAGTACCTAATATTAAATATTTGGGAATTATAATTGATGATAACCTTAAATGGGATGTTCATATTAAATCCATCTGTAGAAGAATTAGATATCTATCTTTCAAATTTTACCATGTAAACAAAATTCTAAATAGGAACCATCTGAAAATGATATATCATGCTTTGGTTAAATCAATTCTACAGTATGGCATAGTTGTATGGGGTGGCTGTTTCAACTGTCATATTAACCCTAGAATGGTAACGCTTCGTCCGTCAGTCAGACTACCAGTCAGACTACCGTCAGACTACGCTCCCTATAAAAACCGGTTTTTTGTTGGAGGGGGAACCTTGACGTCATTGTCACTCACAGTAGCTTCATCTTTCCAGTCAAGGTTCATGACCTGCACGTTGCAATTGTGTTGAATCACGCGTTTTGCGTTTATGCTACTTCCGTCTGTATGTCAGACTACTCGTTACCATTTGTGTAATTTTTTCCTTTTTACATCAAAATTAGTTCAGTAGATTTTTATTGTATATAATTTACATTTCTACAGTTTTAAGTTTTGATATGAAGTGAATGTGATTGATTTTCAAAATGGATGATATTTTAAATACCAGTGCTGAAATAGATAGGGTTTTATTAGAATTAGATGAAAACAACACTGATGAAAAAACTTATAGTGATGATGATAGTGATCAGAATGGTCCTGATGAAGAAGAAGATGAAGTTTCCATGCATAATACAGACACTGAAGCCAACAATACTGACATGGACCCCAATTATGAGCCTTCAGAAAATCAACAAAGAAGGAGAGCACCAAATAGGCCTAGTTGTGCTGATGATAGTGACAGTGCTGACGATAGTGACAGTAATAATTATCAATCTACAGAACCTGCTATTGTTGAACGTCGTGAACCAGAACATCCTAATATAATTCATATTGAGAAGAATAATTTGAAGGGTAGAAATGGTCATAAATGGTCCACTAGACCGACTCAGAGTGCATCGAGAGTTTGTACAGCAGCTCAAAATGTTGTTCATTTCAGACAAAAGCCCAAAAATGAAGCAGCCGCAGTTACTAAGCCAATTGAATCATTCTCTTTATTTGCAAATGAGGCAATGCTACAAAAAATATTGAAGTTCACAAACCAGAAAATAATTTTGACACAACTTAAATATAAAACACTAAGTGCAACTATTCAAGAAACCAACCTAGTTGAACTGAGATCTCTTATTGGGTTACTTGTTATGACTGCAGCTCAAAAAGACAATCATCTGAGTACTGAAGAGCTATTTGATCCAACATTTAGTGGCTCATGGTATGTCTCTGTTATGAGTAGGAAAAGATTCGAATTCTTGTTGAACTGTATTCGGTTTGATGATAAAACGACTAGGCTTGAAAGACAGGCAAGTGACAAGTTTGCACCGATTCGCAAGGTATTCCAGGACTTTATTGAACTTTGTCAAAGATTCTATACTCCAGGATCATATTTAACTATTGATGAACAGTTGCTGGCATTTAGGGGTCGTTGTAGTTTTAGGATGTACATGCCAAACAAGCCCTTGAAGTATGGTATAAAAATATTCATGATGTGTGATGTCAAAACAAAATACCTAATAAATGCAATACCATACACTGGTAAGAATATGGACAGAGATAACCTTCCTTCTTCTACATATTTTGTCAGGGAGATTTCAAAACCAGTTCTTAACACCAATAGGAATCTTACTCTCGATAATTGGTTTACATCAGTACCTCTGGCAAAATTGATGCTGGAGACCTATAAACTGACAATTGTAGGAACACTGCAATGGGATAAGCCAGAGATACCAAAAGAAATGCTTCAAAAAGAGGAATGTGGGAAATCAAAATTTTGCTTTTATGGACTCAAAACTTTAGTTTCATATCAGGCTAAAAAAACAAAACAAGTTCTTCTGCTATCCACTACACACGAAAAGCCAACAATTGGTGCTAGTGGGAAGCCTGACATTATTGAATACTACAATTCCACAAAAGGTGCTGTTGACACTTATGATGAAATGTCAACCTTGATGTCTTGCTCCCAAAAAACCAGAAGATGGCCACTATGCATTTTTTATGGGATGATAAACAGCATGATAATCAACTCATACATTATATATGTGCATCAAGAGGTTGCCAAAAATAAGAAACCTATAACTCGAAGAGCATTTGCAAAAGATGTCTGTACTGCGCTGACCTCACCACAAATCTTGGAACGTCAAAAGCTCCCAAGTTTGTCAAGGAGTCTCAAGCGTCAGATTGAAGATATTGCTGGACCATCCGTTTCCCCAGCTCAAGATACTCATCGAGAAGATTCTACAAGGAAAATCTGTTCAATTTGCCCAAGTAAGAAGAGAAGGATGACTCAATACCAGTGTCATTTCTGCACTAAACACATATGCTTGGAGCATATGGGAAAAGTGTGTATAGAGTGTGAGAAAAAAATCAACAATTGAAATCAATGAAATGAAATCATCATAAAACATGTAAGTAAAAATATTTGAAAATAAAATATGATCATTTTTCATCTTTTGTAGTTTTTTTTTCAATTTATTCCTCAAGTAGTCTGAGAGACTACACGTTACCATTAATGTTTGGCTCAGGAACGTTACCATTCTAGGGTTAATGAATTATTTGTAGCAAAGAAACTGATTATCAAAATTATTCTTTGCAAACCTAGGTTATACCCAACTGATATGGTTTTTAGTGATTTTGGGGTCATGACAATAAGACAATTATACATAAAAACCGTGATAGAATACTTAATAAAATATAAATCTGATTTTCCTCTAACATTGAACTCTTTACTCAATAATTATAATCTAAGGAATACTGCTAACAAATATGTAACATATAATACTAATATTGAATGTATAAGGAGGCAGTTGATTTACATAAGTACTAAAGTATTAAACCTTATTCCAGATCACTTTCTCATGAACTCTAAGATCAGTGGAAAAACTAAACTAGATATAAAAAACTGGACCAATAGTAGTTTTTTCTTCAATTTAGATTTATGAGACTCAAGATTTCTGCGCAAACTTTTTTTTCCATTGTTTTTTTTTAGTTATGATTTTTTTTTCTCTTGGTTAAAAGTGGACTCGCTCACCATTCTTTTTGCTTGTTCTTCCTTCTTATTCTTTCTTCCTTACTTTTTTTTCTCAACGTCTTACCCCTTCCCATTCCTTCCTATCTCTTCATCCTACCTGCCTATTACATGGGAAACCATAGTTGGTTAGGTATTATTTCTTCTCTCTTTTCTTCCCAGCACACCCTGCCATGAAGCCTGTGTTTTTGTTCAATGTTGTCATTGTTATGTATATTTGTTTTTGAAATTTATTGTATTTATTTTGTCTTTTGTGTGTTTTAATAAATTGAAAATTGAAATGTGGAAAGTCTCGTCATGAGAATAATTTGTGACGGCGGCTGAATGTCAGGCAGAGTGGCTACCAGCTGCGTTCGCCGTGCATGCGGTTGCATGCAGAGACGCAGTGATCGTAGGAGTGTCATCCTCCCTCTCTCAGCAGGCTGTCCCCTCCGCCCCACCGGCGTTGGGGCGATAAGGTTTCTTCGGAGGCGGGAGCGTTGAAGAGTTCAGTTCAGTTCGGTTCGGTTCTAGTGTTCTTACAGTGAAGACGACTTGCTGCTTCTGCGGCTTCGATCCTGATTTAACAGCCACCGACCTGCGACCGCATGCAGGTACAAGTGAAGACATACATCGCCTACTACGTGTCGGGTTAAGCAGGGTAAATTGGTACTGCGTGTACGCAGTGACGACCAATCCAGCTGCAATATAAGTCACCGCAAAAGTAAGCGCCCGCCGCGCCAGCGCCTATTTCAGCCCTTGGCCAATCGCCGAGACTATTCGCCGCCTGAGTCACCGCTTGCGTTCCCCGCCCAGTCGCGCCCGGCCCGCCAGAAGCTAGCCGGCCCAGAGCAACACCAGGGAAAGCAGTTGAGTGTACTCTAGGCAAGAGTATACTGACAGTCTAGTTCTAAACAAAACAGCAAACAAAGCAAAGCAATATATGTCACTTTTGAAAAAGTTCAGAGGTGAAAGATAGAAAAGTCTGGAGGTTCATATTGGCGGTGATGCATAGGAGCTGTGCTAAATCTTACAGCAGGACCCAAATGGCAACTCAGCCCCTGTGAGAAACTCCAGAATAAGAGCCGGGAAGTTTTTAAAATTGCATACATCTTCCAAGGAAAACCACAGCAGGAGAACAACATTGTTCAGTGAGAATGGACCACCTAGGAAGAAAATAAGGTATGAGGGCTAATATGACAAAGAGTATGGACCACTAGCAATCAAGGCAGATCTACCTGAAGAGGAATTGTTCCAGAAAATTAACAATCAGCTGGAACTTTTGAACAAAGATATGGAGAACAGAGAAGAAGAATGAGAAGGAGAAGAAGAAGAAGAGAAGAAGAAGAAGAAGAAGGAGAACAGAGAAGAAGTTGAAAGAAGAATGGTTGGCCAGCACAACAATCCCTTATGGAGAGAAGAAAGAATAAACAGGTTTACCACATCAAACTTTAGAAAAGTTGAGAAGCAACTGGAGAGGCCTACACCCTGTGTCACAACCTGGTGAAATAAATATTGTATTTGAAAGATATCAACACTCCAGCCATGTTGTTTGGTAGAGTACATGATAAATAAGCTGTTACCTACTGAATATGAAAAACTGGCCAATGTATTGGTCAAGCCATGTTGTCTTCATTTCTGATAAAGAGGGATTCTTGGGCGCTAGTCCTCATGGGTTGGTTGGTGATGAGGGTGTGGTCGAAATAAAATGCCTAGCATTGGTTTCTGGATACCTGAGAGTTTGTGGAGGAGAATAAAAGCAGATGCTTGAAGATTAAAAACGAAAATCTTCAATTGAAAAAAATCATAATTAATTTCACCAGATACAGGGACAGTTGAATATTACACAGAGGAAATGGTGCAACTTTGTAGTGTATACCAAGTCCAAGGAAATATTTTTTCAACATATTGAAGTGGACTGTGATCTGTGGGAAAATAACATGCTACCCGAACTCAAGTGCACCATACTCAAGTATTCCTCAAATCAAAACTTTATTCAATTATCAAAAGAACTCTTTAATAACCATATTAATTTCAATTGCTATTTCCATTATTACTCTTGCCTTGTATGGCCATAATTTCATTAATTTATTTGAATTTAAACTATCAATAAATTACTATTTATTGTTTATCATTTGTATAATTTCAATTCCTTGCATTCTTGCTTAGTTTATTTATTTCACAATTCTAATTTTTCAGCTCAGTAAAATAAAAAACTTTCAGACAATTTTAATACCCTCCATTCCCTAAAAAGTCGCAGAAATTGTCTGGATTTGTTGGGGAATGTTGGGTGTTGTTTGTCTGGAAGGTTTTCCTGTTAGTGGGACACTCTCCAATAATATTAGTAAGCCCCATGGGCTGAAGAACTCGCGTGCAAACCCTCAAAGTCAACTTATGGCTTTAATTATTTAAAAATATAAACCACAAATCATACTAATACGATACCTAGATTTATTGAATACTGATGAATGATTTTGTGATGATGACCTTTTTGTGAGGATATAGTTATGAACGGTATATTCTGATCAATCGTTTGATCATATTTTGATACATCATTATCCTCAACTCTTCTGCCGCCAATGCACCAATAAAAAAATAGTTTTTTTCTGTAACTTTCAATGTGTTAATAATGTACCCTTTATTCTTGTGAATTTTCATTGATGTAGGTATTGTATAAATGAATGTAAGATAGCAATGTAAATCAATAAATTTACAAATATGGATGTAATAACTTTCCCTTATTTTGTCTGAAAACCATACATACTATTGAAACTTCGTGTAGAGTCTATTCATTATCTAGGTATGATGAAAAATCTTGAAATAACAGAAGGACGAATTAGAGGAAAACTAAGGAGAATTCGGTGTTTAGCCAATAATATGTTCTGTTTTCTTTCAGCTTAAAGAACTGATAGTATGCCTAGGTACTTGAGTTAGTTCTCTTCGGAACACTCTGTAGAGTGATATTGACCGCCTCTTGTTCTAAACTCAACAGAATTTGTAAATTATTTAGTGTATCAAATTGAAAACAAACATTGTAGAGATTCGTTTAGGAATGGAATTTTTTGATAGTTCAGTATTTCCATTCGGATAAATTGTATAAATTATTAGAGATCTCCTTAATAGCATTCTTCAAATCCCGTAGAAAAGCACGGCTGACTTATTTATTAGTCTTACTTTTTAAAGCATGGAAATCAAATGTAACAACAAACTTCCTACAACAAGAATACTTGAAAAATAACCAATGGTAAAATAATTCAAATTTTCCGCCTTTTGTCAGCTGTTCAAGTAAATAGACTCCTATCAAATGTTTAAACTTCGAAATCAATATTAACATATGACTTCACATGAAAAAGTTTATTGATTTGAGAACATCAATAACCTTTTAAAAAGCCTACATCGACATCCGGAGCATACACCCAGAGTGAATACTGACAAGAGTGAATATGAAGTGCAACCTTCCGGAAATAGTATTTCAATCATAGATTCATTGGATCACTCCAGTTGGTGAGTGTACCTCCCTCAACATATGCTCTTGATGAATGTAGCAAAATCTTACAAAAGCAGACCATGCATCTTTCAGCCCCTATAGTACAAATTCAAAGTTTTGAAACATTCATCTATGTCAAACTATGGCCAAAGCTGGAACAAAATTATTGGTAGAGTGTTATTTGGAGGATATTAATGAAAAATCTGGTGTGGCACACTCACACAACTTTCCTTGCCATTTACATTTGCGTAATACAATATACAACCTATCTATACCTTATCAGCAAGTGCAAATTTCATTAGGCTATTACTTCCTCATCTTGCAATACTGTGAAATTCGCACACGCCGATGACGCCTCGCGCCTGCCGGCGCTTCGGCTCATCATGTGTGTGATTTGAAATTTTTACAAGCCCAAAATGCCTCGCACCTGTCGGCGCTTCGGCTAGATGTTAGCCAAATTGACTTGGATTTTGAATAAAGTTTTTTTTTCTGTAATATTCCAATACATCGGATCAAAGAGGTGGAATAGATAATTGATCATTCGAATCCATAACTCTGCTATTTTACCAATAATTTATTATGAAACACCAATACTTTTTTCAAATGTAATTTTTGTCTCCTTTAAACCCTGATGCCTTGTTGCGAGTTTGGAGTGACATTGATAGCCTACACAACCTCAAGTTTTCCAGTATGGGGTGGCGCCGCTGCTCATCTGACACAAACGGGGCTCAGTTGAAAGAGCACATAATTGACTATATATAGGGTGTCAATTTGAAGAAATTGTTCAATTCATTTTCGAGAAAATCGAGATAGAGAAAATCGAGATTGCAAAATCCATTTCTTACAACAATGCTGCGGATCTTCTGATACTTTGCTAGGAACAAGACTCATAACAGTGGATAGGGCTTATATAGGGCTATTTTGGGTATGAGTTTGAAAAAAATCGTTAGAGCCGTTTTCGAGAAAATCGTGAAAAATACCATTTTTGACATATTATCCGCCATTTTTTGATGAATTTTTTTGAATTTCTTAGAGTCGGGTCCTCATGGTATAAGAACCTTAAGTTCCAAATCTCAATTCAATCGGTTAATTAGGAATTGAAATATTGCAAAATCCATTTTTCTTAACAATGCTTCGGATCTTATGCGATTTTGCCAGGAACAAGACTCATGGCAGTCGATAGGGCTTATATAGGGCTGTTTTAGGTATGAGTTTAAAAAAAATCGTTAGAGCCGTTTTTGAGAAAATCTTGGAAAACAACATTTTTGGCATATTATCTGCCATTTTTCAATGAATTTTTTTGAATTTCTTAGAGTCCGGTCCCCATGGTATAAGAGTCTTAAGTTCCAAATTTCAAGTCAATCGGTCAATTAGGGATCGAGATATAGTGTATACAGACATACACACCCACACACACACACAGACCAATACCCAAAAACCACTTTTTTGGACTCAGGGGACCTTGAAACGGATAGAAAACCTGAAATTGGGGTACCTTAATTTTTTTTGGAAAGCAATACTTTCCTTACCTATGGTAGTAGGTAGGGCAAGGAAAGTAAAAATTCGCTAATGAGTGTTTTCATTTCAAAATGTACGTTGAAATGGAAAGCATTAAAACCATAACTGAGGTTTACATAAGACGTAACAATCTGTCCACCACTTTCCCCAATCTCAAGGTAGCACTGAGAATTTTCCTGACTCTCCCAATGACAAACTGTTCTGCAGAAAGAGGGTTTTCCATTCTTTCTTGAGTGGAAAATACCAAGAGGAGAAACTGAATGAGTTGGTGTTGTGCTCTGAACATGATATTACTCTTAAAACCAAATTTTCTGAGATTGTTAAAACATTTGCTCAAACAAAATTCAGATAGAATTCTGTCACTTAAATTCATCACTTATGCTTGAGGTTTATGTATTCACATCAATTTCTTTACTAGAGCCCATATAATATCAGAATTAGACTATGAAGATACAATTCTATTGAATTTCAAATACTGTAAACTAAAAACAAGCCAACCTATGTGGAAACTATGCAACCGATGTGGAAGTACCCAGCAAAAAGCCAATACTTGTAAATTTATCAGCAAATTCTGCAGAAAATGCAATAAGGTTGAAAAGAAAGAAAGACTCATCAGGAAATCCTGTCAATAGGCTAAAAATCCAGTGGCTGAGATATCAAATGAGTGACCCTTCCACCATATTCTTCAAGTACACATTGAATGACAAAATTCCCTTTTCAGCAATAGACATCACTCCAGCAAAATGACGAGGACGACCTATGCTCCTTAAGACTTCATAGGTTCATAATCTCTAGGAAGGAAAGTTAGTCCAATCACTTAATAATGTTGCTTGCAAAATGTATTGTAGTTCTGATTTTTCAGAATGTTGTTTGGATACATAAGAGTAGTGTGTAACTAATTTATCACCAAAAAATACCTTGTGCTAACTCCGCCATCTTGAAAAAACAACAAAAAATCTGCTCATTTTTTGGTTTTAGCCAAATAACTCGAAAACTATCCATGGCACAAAAATTGTGTTCACAGACCATTTAAAGAGCTTAAAATTATCTATGCTCTTATTATCATTTGTCGGAAACAAGCAGCTTTCTCAAAAAAAGTTGATAAATTTTGTAGTTATGGAATAAATTGTTATAAATTTCGAAAACTAAGTATTCCACAGCAAATTTATATATGAGAGAGTTGTAGAGAATTTCAATAGCTTAAATTTGAGATAATAAATCTTAATCATGCTTAAGCTGAATTCTGTTGTGTCCGTTTTTTGAGAGAAATTTTAGGTACTGTAGACCGGGGTTACTTTGGCCCTTGGCGGGTAACTTTGGCCCACCATTTCCCAAAAGATAATTAATTTTATTTACATGGAAATAATAACAGTAGGTTTTTTATTTTTTGCCCGAATGTTGTGGTCAACCTGATCTATCAGAAAAATGATAGGTTTCATGATTTTATATTTTTTAGGTTGGCACCTTGCTCTTTTGAAAGTTTTGAGGTTTATAGTTCTGACTGTGGAAATATAACTGGAAGCCTTAAAATTGAAGTAAGTAGCACAATAGTATCTTGTATTAGTTCCTGAAACATAGTAACAATATGGTTTCACTCATAACAATGGTTTTAACTTACAGTTACTTCTAAAAAAATCTAACCTAAAACTGTGTGTTTTGGGGTAACATTGGCCCAAGCATTGTTTGGGCCAATGTTACCCCATGTAATGGTTCCTTAAAGTGTTTTGTTAAAAGGCCTATTCCTGATTTGTGGTCATGCTATAGGCTATTTTTGTTTTGATTATACACTAAACATTTTTGAATTGTTTCAGGTACTGGTACATTCAGATGCCACAAAGATGCCTTCAAACTACCAACAACAAGTGGGCGCTCAAAAATACACAGACTATTCAGCAGAAACTTTGCAGATGTGTTTGAATGATATCCAAAATGGTTTGCGGTCTCAAAGAAATGCAGCAGAACATTATGGGATCCCAAGAAGCACAATAAAAAATAAACTCAAAGGGAATATGAAAGAAAAAGTTGGATGTCCAACAATATTTACAGAAGAAGAGGAAAAATGCAGAAGAAGAAAAAATTGTGGGGCTGGCCCGGAAAAAAGACATTTTAATGTATCATTGGTGTGATGTAGTTCAACAAATTGAACCTCCAAAAGTGGTCAACAAGAGGGGGCAATTTTCTGTCCCTGAACTTTCAGACTTTCAGCCATGGAAAACTTTTTTAAACATCTCAAGTGTGATTTTGGTTTCTTAATAGGCCTACTATATTTTTAATGTTATTATTTCAACTTTACCACATTACCATTGGGGTTACAATAGCCCAGCAGAAAAACTACATGCAATTCTAGTATAAATGTAATACTGGGCCAATATCCCCCCAATGGCGGGTAACATTGGCCCACTGTTAATAAAATATTCTAACTATTAAATAATTTTGAAAAATGTAATTAACAACATGTCAACTTGATCTTTGACTCATTGAGAAACATAATAAATTATATAAAAAATCATTTCTTTTCTGGTTCATGCTTTAGGATAATAATGTTAAATTGTTCAAATGTCCAAGAAAGTGGGCCAAAGTAACCCCGGTCTACGGTACTGGAGAGAAATTTATAGCAATTTATTCCATAACTACAAAATTTATCAACTTTTTTGAGAAAATTGCTTGTTTTTGACGAATGACATCTTGGTCCCCATGCATCAAAATTCTCTCAACTATATCTCAAATTGTAGATAATTTTAAGCTCTTTGAATGGCCTGCGAACATAATTGCTGAGCGATGTATAGTTATTGAGTTATTTGGCTAAAACCAAAAAATGAGCAGATTTTTTGTCGTTTTTCTAAGATGGCAGAGTTAGCACAAGGTATTTCTTGGTGATAAATTAGTTACAGACTACTCGTATGTATCCAAACAACATAGGTACTAAAAAATCAGAACTACAATACATTTTGTAAGGAGAGCCCCCTTTTCATGTATAAAGTGACTGGACCAAGTGTCCTATCACTGCTGCTAAGAAGAATGACATACAAGACTTTCTGCAGTATATTACTTCTGTGGCTCATGATTTCTTCAATACCCTTGAAACTGTTGAAGGTGCTGAAGATGTTGGACAAAGAGAAAGGCTATGATGAGGGTGCTGACAATGAATAAATCTTATTAATATGCAAACTAGTAGTGTCCTTAGATCCATATTTAGTATGTAACAACTCAAAAATGTGTAATTTACAATAAAAAAAATACCTATTTATTTTTAAATATTTTATGGGTTTATATTTTTTTGATTTTCTTTTTTTTTCCTACCCTTGTGAGTCCAGTTCGGTGTTTGCTTTATTGTTGTGTTTGATCTGTGTTGTGTAGGTCTGTTCAGTGTGAGTAGTGAGTTTTGGGGCGTTCTGGCCCATTGCTGTGGTTGTGTCTATTTGTTCATTGTTCTTTGTGTGGGGTCTGGCTGTCCTTGGGGTTCTTTTGTGTTCTTGCCATGGGGAACCCAGACGAGGATATGGCTTTGGTGAGTAGTCTCTCATTTGAGTCCCTGTCTGGTGTCATCAAGGAGGGTTCAGCTGTCTTGGCGGTGCTGGTCAGTCTTGATGAGGCAACTGCGGGTGTTAGGGCTGCTGAGATGAGGGCGATTGTGTCTTGTCTTGGGAAGGAGCTGCGATCCACTATGGAGAATGAGAGGGCAAAAAACAAGAAGCTGTTGGTGGCGGGATGCCAGATGGTGAACTCTGTGTTTGATTTCATGTCGGAGTGCATGGGGTTTCTGTTTGGTACTCTTAGTTACTATAAGGGGCAGGTGGAGGTGCTGACTATGCAGTGGAGTAATCCATCTGTGGGGGGAGAGCCAATGTCGGAAGCAGTCACCAAGACCTTGAAAGCAGCAGTGACGAGGCATATGGTGAACGCTGCTAGAACCATAGTGCAGGACACGGTTTCCAGTGTGAGGAAGGAGATGGAGGAGCCTATCTCGGCAGTTGCTGCTGAGTTACCCCTTCTCAAGGCAGGCCAGGTGCAGGAGCGGGATGTTTGTGTCACTTTGAAGGAGGCTGTGTCCAGCGAGTGTGGGTCGAAGTTGCAGGAGGCAACCCAGAAGGTTGCCTTGTGCACGTCTAGTGTGGTGGAGGGGGTCAAGACTGTCAAGGAGTGTATGACTGGGGTCAAGGACTCTGTTTGACAGTCAGCCCAAGAGTGTACAGTGAATGTTGCTAAGTGTGTGAGTGAGGGTCTGGATGTTGTGAAAAAGGCTGTGTGTGAGTCCCCTATAGGGAAAGCCAGCTATGCTAGGGTGGCTGAGGGTGGGGGGTTTAGAGGGGCTAGGGCTGGGGGGGACAATATATGTAGGACCCTTGTGGTGGCTCCGGAGGAGGAAAAGGAAGGCTGGACAGCCTACTACAAATGACTCCATCAACATGGACGAGGTTGGTAAAAATGATTTTTATGAATTTATAAAGTTTTCTATATTCAAATCAAGATTTTAGTGCTGAGCAGCTCACAAAGATGTAGGCTATTCATGGTTTACAAATATTGTAGGTTAATACTATATGTAGTGTATGCTGTATGTATATGTAGAAGAATACTATAATATAGTTAGTTCCAAATACCCATGCTCCCTGCTCCTTAAAGCTTAGAGCCATCAGATTCTGCTGGGCAAACTATATAATGCTGGAATCAGAGGTGTAGCTCATAAATGGTTTTTGTCCTATTTGAAGGAGATGAAGCAATATGTTGCCATTAATATTGTGAAGAGTGAGGTTCAGGAGGTGAATTGTGGTGTACCACAAGGATCAGTACTTGGGCCAATCCTGTTTCCTGTATTCATAAATGACCTTTTCTCATGTAACTACTATGGTGTGCCTGTGTCATTTGTAGATGTAACTGCCTTTGCATATTGTGGCTTAAATGGTCTAAGCTTGAAGGATATGATGAAGAATGATGTGCAAAAATTATTAATGTGGTTAAAATGTAATAATTTGAATCTCAACTTGTCTAAGACAAAGTATATACTGTTCACACTGTCATCAACCATTTACCATCTGAATTGAGGTTTCATGGTGACTTTGGACAAAGAATTAATTATTGTAACTGTAAAGTTGTTACGCAGGTTGACTGCATCAAATATCTGGGTGTTACAGTTGATGAGAAGCTTACCTGGTCCCAACTCATAAGGAATATAAAAAATTATCTGTTACTCATCCTGAGAGAATGCTACTTTCTAAATAAGATTATTCCAATTTCCGTTCTAAGACAGTTATACTTTACTCTGGTTAATTCAAAATTGAATTATGGAATCAGTTGTTGGGGCTCCACATATGTTACACACTTGAGACCACTTATTACCATACAAAAATCTATTGTCAGAGCAGTCAAAAAATCAGGTAGATATGAACATTCTTTTCCCTTGTTTCAAGAACTTGAATGTATTCCTTCAAGATATCTATGTTTTTAAAGTGTTATACCGGTTTTTTGTGGTCTGATTAAGGGAGAAACTTGGCTATCATACTAGGAGTCACGACTGATATGCTAAGGTTTTCTAAGTCATATACCACCTGTTTACAGAAATCTTTCGTTTTTCTTCATCCAAAATTTTTCAATAAAATACCTATTGATGCAATGAGAAAAATGTTCAAGTCTTGTATTCTTAAATGGCTTAGAGATATTATGTCGGATTGTCTGAAGAATATGTTTGCTATCATTTCCTAGTCTGCACATTATCAAAGTAGTAAAAATTATTGATGTATTGAATTAAAGCCATCTTTGGCTCGGTCAGTGTTGGTTCGGCGACTGTGAATTCTGATTGAGAATTTATGGCTTTTGGGCCGGTATTGGTCGGGCTGAAGCCGTTTTCCCGTCTTGCCGGGGTGTCTTCTCTACTTGGACGGGCTGTATATTGGAGTGAATATGAAACTGGTAACCAGCTGATAGGCCTAGGCCCTTCATGGGCTGTCGAGACATTAAGACAAACAGACAGACATTGAACCAATTATTGTTTATTGGTAAAGTGGTGTAAGTAAAGAAACAAAACCAAAATAATCTAAAAATAATATAATCATGCATTATACTCGTAATTGCAATAAAATTTGTATGACGGCGTAATTCCGTTATTTAATTTGGTGCTTAATCCATTTCAATTCAAAATTCTATGTTTGAAAAGGTTTGCATTGAAAATTGAGAAGTGAAGAAACTGAACATAAAAAGTGAGAAGATAACTGAACATAGTATAACCTACATTTTGGACTGTATCATAATATTATAAATTTGAAAGATAGAATAGCACAAGAATTACCGTGATATTTTATCTCTCAATGTCAGTGTCATTTGTAACATAAATGAATAAATGAATAAAATTGACAACAAATTATAGCACAATTGAAATGAATGTGACAATATGTAATTTTTCAAGGCTGTGACAACTTTGGGCTTAAATATCTCAAAATTATGGTTATGTGACTTACACCACTTTGATTTTAATTGGCTCAATATTTGTGACCAGTTTTGATACTTCATCATTTTTCAGCTTGGCCTACAGTGTCAATTGACAATTAACTGATACCTCAACTGAGGTCTCATGACAGTCAAATTTTTAATTTTGAAATACTGTAAGAGCCAGAAAATTGTATACAATCATCCTATATAGGGCAACACCAAAAATGCTCACAGCTAATAAGTTTCAAATGATTGGTTTAATATTCAATTATAATATAATGATTGAATGAATCATGTTTTTTCATGTAGCCTATAAATGAATTCAAATATGAAACGTCTATCATTACAGACTTTTCAAGACGATTACAGTATCTATTAAACAAAACCACCGAATTCACGCAGCCCCAATAAATTCATATCTTTGTGGATCGAGAAGCACAAACTCCCAATGAAGATTGTGAAAAGAAATAATATGATTGCCGATATAGTCTGTCCAAACAAAGAAGACATTCTTGTCAAGTTGAGCAAATGATTCCAGCTCAGTTAATATTGGTTCAAAAATAATATATTCTGTCGCAAATTGTAGCAAACATTCTGATATAGACCAGATAATTTATAAATTTTTAACCAATATTGACCGAGCTAGTGTCATTTTTCCATCTTGCCAGAATGTATTCTTTGCTTGGACAGATTATAAAACAATATTTTTATGAGAGGTTTAAAGCCCGGTAATAAATACAAATCTGTTAGGCCAAATTGTTGAACATTTACTGATAATGATAATAATGTACGGTTAGCGTGAATTCAAAGATAGTTTGCAAATTGATATCAATACTTGAGGCATTATTCATGGAAGTTCCTTTAAAAAGATTTTCTTTTACAAATGAATAAGATGATTCGAAAATAACTTTTAAGGAACGTTTTGATACACGACCTCTATGACTTTGAATTGAGGTATAGCTGACGAAAAAAATCCAGTTTCGTCTGCTCCTTGTGCTGATATTGTCAGAGCTGTCAATTTATTAGCTATGCCAATATGTTTTTTTTCAATTGAAAGAGACAATAGATGCTTTATATCAGTTATTAGTAGGTTACATCACATACAATAGACAGACGACACCGCCCAACTTTTTGAGATCAGTTATGACTAGCAAGTTTTAAACTTTATGAAGTAATGATAAAATGGTAATTTTGGTTCAATTTTTATTAATTTAGCGCTAGTTTGTACAGAAAACTTAAATTTTTTTCATTACGACCTACATATGAATCAAATTTATTAGTGATAGAAACCACTCAATCATTTTAGAATAACATTGTTAAAGTACAACACAATGCGGTCTAAAGTTGTCAACATCAGTTGAGAAGAAATTACAACAGTAAAGAGTACCGTATTGTAATCGCGTAAAAATGAACTTTGTATATTTTATATACGCTACCTGTCAGATGAATACACAATACTGTATGAAATTGGCAAGACATTCATTATTATAAGACAGACATTATCATTTACATAAGATGATAAAAAATTAATTTTGCCTTGAGATAACAATACGTTCTATTCAACATTTTCGAATTGAATACTTGTAAGTGTTGGATTGGAGGCAGTAGATTACTCACCACTAACTAGTTGTGGCATGTGGAGGTGGGGGAATTTTTGGTGGAGTTGCGGAGCTGGCACCGAGGTCGAGCTTGTCCAGATCAGTCGATGAGAAGCATGACGCTTTGACACCGTCGGGAGGTACAAACTTGCCGATCGGCCGGATCAGGTTCTTCTTCTCATGTAACTTCTGCATTTCAGCCCTGAGCTTGTCGAGAATGGCGAAGTTTGGCTTATTGAGAGAAGCCTTACTCTGCAGAAGTGTGATTTCCTTTTCCTCCTGCTTCTTTTCCTTGATGTTCTTGACAGATCGGTTGCCGTAGAGTCGCAGCAGGGAGCCCCAGGTGGTGACGTGTGGATGAAGAGCCTGCAGGATCGCCTGCGACGCGCGCTGCTTGCCATCACGCTTGTTTTTGCAGACAACTGTCGCCGAATGGCCTCCCACTGTGATTGTGAACTCATTGCGTTTCTTTTCTTTTTTGCTCACAACATAGTTTGAGTTGACTGTTGGCAACGAGTGGTTCCGCTGCAGACAAGTCAGCAACATTTTATAGGGTGATGGTTCTGTTGTTTTATTACTGAACTCAATAACACGTGGGTCTTCTATGCGTATCAAATCAAATATTGAAAGATGTGCGTCACTTCCTTGCGCTTTAGTAGTTTTACCATCTGGATCAATCTTTGATTTCATATCTGGAATCAGTATTTCAAGTGCAGCCTTGGCAGCTAGTAGCTTTGCCTGCTTCTTACTGGTTCCAAATGCCTTTCCATAAGATATGCCATCTATTGTTATTTCAGCACTGTATGGTGTAGCAGGATTCTGTAGTTCTTTGAATTCATAGGAGGGTTGACTTTTGAGAGCATGTTGAACATACTCATGCAAAATGCAAACATAGCTTTTACCAGCTGGATTCATAATCCACTCTTTTGGCGGCCGGTTAGTGGGTGTACCATCCGCATTACGTATCTCAAACCTGAGCAGTTTAGTGCCATCAGGAAGAGTTGGCCGCTGTAATCGCTCAGCTTCCTTATGACTAGCAATCAGTTTACGTGTTCCCCAGCACTTGTATTTTACAGAGTTGATCGATTTGAAACGAAAGAGCTTTGAACAGTAGTCGCGCACTTCCTTATGCTTGAGAGACTGGTTGGCTCGATTCTCTTCAACCGTTTCAATACGAGCACAACGCAACAAAGCTGGAGGTCCCTTGCCTGGTAATTGTCCTTCTAAGTTGCTTGCCTCCGCCGCCATTTCCGCCTTCTTCTGTTCTTCTTTCTCAAGTGCCCGGCGGTACTGCATACAAGGAATTGCTTCCACAGGAATGCTGTGATTTCTATTACTTCCGGGTCCAAGGTAGTATGGTCTAGACATTGTACACACCCGACTCTTTCTATGTAAATAGAGAGGCATTCCACTTCGATGAGTTAGCTTTGTCCAGCCTTCTGGTAGAAGATCGAAATGATTCTGCTCTAATTCTTCAAGAACAAACTTGGGTCTCACTTCATATTCTAGCTCATTCTTATCATCATCAATTATTTTGAAAACTTTGCATTCCTCTTCATCGTCATAATAATTAGTTTTCTGGCGTTCAGATTTTGCATCAGTGGTATCTTTGTTTGATTTGGAGCTATCTGCAGTTGTACTTTCAGAGTTCTCTTTTTTTAATCCATCTTTCTCAAACAAATTAGCGGTTGCATCATTTTCTTTTTTGTGTTTGAGGTCTAGTTGAGGTGAATCATCTTTGAAGTTGCTAGAATCAGGATTGATGGAATTGGCATCGGTTTTTTCCACAGAGCTTGGAGGTGGCTTCCCAAGACGACTGGCAAGTTTTAAAAGTTTTTCTCTCAATGACTCGTTTTTGAACAAAGGCTTAATTGGTTTCTCTTGTTTAATTTTCTCACTGATCCCCTCCTCAAGTAAAGCTTCAATCTCATCATCAGGAATATCACAAGAATGGTTATCTGACGAATCTGATAATGCATCTGCCTCACCATCATCAAAGCCATTGGATTCATCCAACACATAAAGTTCTTTCAATGATGGGTTGTTTGCAACATCCAATTCAGTATTTACTTCATTGCAGTTGATGATATTATTTAAAGATTCTCCTCCATCATGTTCGGTTTTTGAAGGCCCAGGTTCAATTTTCACATACTTTTTATAACCATCTTCTTCACCTAAAGTCGCATTTGAACCAAATGAAAATAAATCTTCCGGTTTTCCACAGAGTTTTTGTTCATGTTCACTGGACAGTTTTTGTTTCTTGATGAATGGCTCATATGCATCTTCAACTGAATCCGATGACGTAGAAGCAGAGGAGGTGGCGTGTGGTTCTTTTTCAAGTTCTTGTGAACTGCTTGACTGCATCTTCTCTTCAGCACCAGAGATCTGGAATTAAAAAAAAAACATGATCATGTTCACATGACTTTCAGCCAGGAAAATAATATTTCATCAGACACTGATATTTTTACTTCACATGAATGAGTAATGGAAGGAGACAGTTGAATGCTAATTAGAAAGATGTAGTTTGAATGCTGAAGTCTCATGAATAATTATTATGAAACCAGCCAAAAAGTTTAAAACTCATGAGTCTGTAGGCCTACATATGGTTTTAAATAAATCAAAAAGGGTAGAAAGTTCAGTAATTGGCTCATGAAGATTCAATCTCATGGACCACTATAAATTTCTTCGAATAAGCCAATTGTGATTTTTAATAACCAGTTATTAATACATTTTGAGTTATTAATACAAGTTCATATTTCTATGAACAATAGTTTCTGGATCATAAACATTCTAGGTTGAGAATGCTATTTCAATGAGCTTCCCCTTACACCGTATTTCCAATAATTTTCAAAATGTAAAATATCGGCATAATACATTAATGTAAACTATCAATAATCAAACGATGAACTTGATGAAACACACAATCACTTGATCAAGGAATAATATTATTATTATTACTTGATCAAGGAAAATTATTGCTTCTCAAGTTCTAATAACCGTTATTCAAGTCCTATCCTAGAATCAAAGATACTTTGCTTGAACCAATCACTGAATTCTCAGTGTCGACATTTCAATTCATTTCAAGACTAAATGTCACTTGAAAAGAAAAATTCGAATGAAAAATTACGCTTGTAGATTGAAAAATAATCAAAATAGTATTTCGTTGAGGAATAATCTTCCGACATGTCAATAAAAAATTATCTTGCGTATTATCATCCATACATAGACTTTGGTTTATAATTTAGGCTACAAATTGATTCAACATAACGTGATACATGGGATAGATGATTCAACATATAAATCATGAAGATATTTAAAATTTATCATAAGTTCTCGATTCAGTAATAATTTTTTTCTGTATGGTTGTAATTGAATCAATTTCCACAAATATTCAAAATCTATCAATTCATTTCTACTTTTGTCATTTTTATTTGATAGTAGATTCATTTCCATCCTGCAGTAGGCTACACTTATTGGAGTACACTTTGTGGGTAAAGTGGAAGGGGGGGGGGGTCTTGTGCCTCAACTTCACCCACAACACTTATGTAATGCATCAAGTGAAAAAATAAAGACATGGATGAATTTATTTTTTTAAATTCAATGGGGTTTCCATAATCTGTTTGAGAAATGAATCAACCACCATACTAGATAAGTCAAGCAAGACTTATTCAATCATAGCTCTGCAGTGACAATTGAACTGTAAATTCATGGATGCTCATGGTTTCAAAAAGCAAAATGGTTAAAAAATCAATCACAATTTTTCTACATAGTTATATGATGAAGACGAATTGAGCTTTCAACTGATTCAATTGGAATTATTAGCTAATTTAACGTACGAGATGATCTCGACTGAGTCTTTGATGATATTGTAGAATGTAGAGCATAAAAAATAACAATTTTATCAATTGTACACTTTATTATCGGTACAGGACCATGGTTTCGTGGCCATAGAAGTCACATTTTCAACCTTGAACCATGGTCCTGTGTACCAAAAAAAGTGTAAAATTTATTGACTTTGTTGAAAAGTAATCAAAGTATTCCTTTGTTGAGAAATAATAATTTCGGCATGTCCATGAAGCCTCTAGAAAATTATATAGTAGATGAAAGCTGTTGTCGTAAATCTACTAGTGAGTTATTAGTTCAAGGTTAATCTATCATGAGGAATTCGATAGGTGATTTAATTGTGCAATATTTCATACCAAGAAGACAATATTTTTATCAATCTTTGGGAGATAGTGTTGTAACCTACTATAGGTACCTTATTCAAAGATGTAATGGGAACATCCAATGTAATTGTGGTTCCACACTCCAAAGTAATCGTCACCTCACTTCATTCTTCTCCGAATCCTGTCACATCAAATTGTTTCCTGGAACAAAATAATGGAATAATAAATTACATAACGAGTGTGGGAAGGTCCAGTTAACCAACGAATGGACAATATTTTAGTCACAGTATAATTTAAGTTTAAATGAAAATCGATAAATCATTATTCCAACTCAAACCAATTCGATCAAAATCATCAATTTTACCTTGATGAATCTTTAGTCTTATCTTCAGGTTTTCTTGAATCCAACAGAGATTTTAATAGAATCCTGATTATCATTCTGATAGAAACAACGTTTTTAGTGTTGAACTGGAGAATTATTGTGCAACTGGAGATTGCGGAAGACAGGGTAACGACTTGACTGAAAATTCAGAGAATTTCTCAAAAACTATTGTTGTACCTTCTCCTGATGAGATTGCAGATTGGCACGTTCTCCTGATAAGAAGGTTATCATACTAAATTGAAGATTGAAGAAGCTTCAACTTATACGGCAGTTAAGCTTGTAAATTCAATTTTGAAATTAAATCATTCATTTTTCTTACTTTTTGTAAATTTATCAGGTCCAAGATTCTATTGTTTTATTCAATAACATTACTGGCTAATCCTTGAGAATCAACCCTCGGGATTGATAGCGAGTAGTGGGGAGTACCGCACCACAAGCACTTTTTTCAAGTATCAACAGATTGTTTCAAAAAAGACCGACAAACTTCTCAGGACCCTGGTTTCTCACATTAAATAGTAAAGAAATTGTTCCATTGAATATAATCCCAAAAATGCTTTGTAATGAGATAACAAAGTAGGAAGATAGTACATTCTTCATTAAAAAATCTATAATTTTATAACTTCATCAAATGATCAATTCTCATGTAAAACCAGCTAAGGAATCAATAATGAAACGATTATGAAGTCTGCATCTTTTATGGTTATTGAGATAATGGTTAAAATATGCTCTAAAAATCAGTTTTCAACTTTAAGTGCACAATGCATATACATGCATTATGCATAGAATACCTACACCTACACTAACTCAATATATAATCACAGTGCGGTACCCTTGAAATGATTATATTTTTTTCACGACTAGTTTCGACTTTCAAGTCATTCTCAAGTGAAATTGAACAAAATGACAAGTCGAAACTAGTTGTGAATAAAAATAAGCTTAGAATTATTTCAAGGGTACCGCACTGTGATTATTTATCGAGTTAGTATAGGTATTCTATGCAGTGATTATTGAGTTACATACATAGTGAACATAGGATACCTGTACCTAATTTATGTACAGTATTATATACTATTGTATACGTATTAGTATATAGTATATGTATACTAGTATACATATTATGTATTCACACGAACCCTATGATATATTGTTAAATGCAATTTAAAATCTAATAATATTGTAGATAATTCTAATTTGAAGAAAAAATGTTTCAAATGTTAAGTAGAATTCTTGTTTGAAAATAATACACCCAAAGCTCACAAATCAGGATTTAAAGAAGACAGAACAGCAATATTTCCTAATGTACTTTTTTGTCTGTTTTGTCTCCTTTAAATCCTGATTTGTGAGGTTTAGGAGCATTCTCAGACAAACAAGTTACTGAACATTTTCATTTAAGATTCGAATTCAATTGTCTACAATATTAGACTAAGTTATACCATTTTGAAATATGAGCCAACAATAGGATATGACCTAATTGTCCTGTTTATATCCATATGATGTGTGATTATTTCAAAAAACATCAAACTTATCAATTTCAAACTGGTAACATCTAGATGTATATGGGATGGAAATTTATTATTTTGGTACTCTGATGAAGCCTATAAAAATTTACAAATTCAGACTTATGGAAAATATGCTAGCTAGGCATTTTCCGTTATTGTAACCAAAGCATTTCTGGAGGAATGTTCTTTCTGAGGGTGATGCCAACGCTCTAAGCATGTACGTGGGTGAACACACTATGTAAATTCTTCTACTATTTGGTGTAAGAATTTGAATTAAGAACTAAATTGGTGTGAGAATTTGTCGGTTTATTTCAGTAAACCCTGAATGAAGAAAAGAAAATTCTACCAGTAATGTGAATTATACAAGTAGTCTTGATTCACTTGATTGTACTATTGTACATTTCATAACTGTAATGAAAAACCTCTGCATTCTAGGCTTTATTGATCAGTAATGAATTCATAACAGATTCAAAATTAGAATAAATAGTTCTACATCTGATAACAGAAACATAAGAAGAAAACACTAGTCATATGATGATTCAATATCATCACATTCTTCCCGTCTTTAGGAATTCAATGAATAGTCTTTCAAATAGGAAGGCATTTTGCGCTCACTGTAAGATCTTTGCAGGGTGCCATCAGGAGGCTCTTCTTCATCACTGAGGAGGAAGCCTGTATTTGTTTCATCTTGATTTTCATGATAATTTTCTTGATTGTTCTCAGGCTCTGCGTGATCACTAAGGCTTGATCCTGTATTTGTATCATCTTGATTTTTATCGTTATCTTCTTGAATGGTCTCTTCTCCTCGAGGGGCAAGGTTTTTCAATGCTACAGTTGTCTCTCTTCCATCACTAAGCCGTACCTTAGCATATTGTGGGTTGATTTGAAGAATATCCACCTCCTCGACCAATGGATCGAATTTACTTTTTCGTATAGGTACTTTCATTAGGACTTTGTTTGAAGGGGCAAGCCAGGTTGGAAGTGCTATACCATTAGATGATTGTCTATAGTGTCGGAACATCCTATCATGTGGCGTCTCATTAGTAGCCGTGCACAATAGGGATCGAATAGAATGTAGAGAATCTGGGAGCACAGATTCCCAATCAGATACATCCAAATTTCTATGCTTCAATGTAAGAGACACTGTGCGCCAAATTGTACCATTTTCTCGTTCGATTTGGCCATTTCCTGGTGCATTATAAGGTGATGACATGGAAGTGGCAACTCCTCGATTATGAAGGAATTCCTGCAGCTCTCTGGATTTGAAAGTGGTTCCATTGTCAGTATGTACATAAGAAGGTAAACCAAATGTGGTAAACAAGTTCACAAGGCACTGAATTACAGTTGATGAATTCATATTTGGACAAGGGTATGCAAACGGAAACCTAGAGTATTCATCAATTATTGTCAACAGATATTTGTTTTTAGTTTTTGATGGAAGAGGACCCTTGAAGTCCATGCTTAATCTTTCAAATGGATGTGTCGCCTTTATGAGAGTAGATTTCAATTTCTTGAAAAATTGAGGTTTTATGGCATTACATGTTTGACATGAAGAAGTCATTTTTCTGACATCCTCAACTGAATAGGGTAAATTATGAGTTCTTACCAAATGAATCATTCTGGTCACTCCAGGGTGACACAAGTCACAGTGTAGGGAGTGTAATTTATCGGTTTGAGTTGCATTACACACTCTGGAAAGTGCATCTGCTACTTGGTTGTCCTTTCCTGGTCTGTAAATTATTTCGTAATTGTAGCATGACATCTCCAATCGCCATCGTATTTTTTCATTCTTTATTTTATTTTGATGAGTCATATCAAACATGAATGATACAGAGCGCTGGTCAGTGATAATTTTGAAGAATCTTCCAAGTAAGAAATGTCTCCACTTTTTAAGAGCACACACAATAGCAAAAGCCTCTTTTTCAATGGATGAATGTTTACGCTCACTATCATTCAGCTTCTGAGAAAAGAATGCTACTGGACGTCCACACTGTGATAGGACAGCTGAAATTGAAAAATCAGATGCATCTGTTTCAACCACAAAAGTTTCAAAGTTGTCAATTGTACTAACTACTGCCTTCGAAATCTCAGTTTTGAGTTGATTGAAGTCAGCTATAGCTTCAGAAGTCAAAGGAAAGGTCTTTGCTGTAAGAAGCCGTTTAGCTTTATCTGAATAATTGGATATCCATTTGGAATAGTGTGCAAACATTCCAATTGTTCGCTCAAGAGCCTTTCTATTATCTGGGGGTGGAAGATTGAGCAATGGTTTCAGACGTTCAGGGTCAGGAGAAATTGTCCCATTTTCTATTTTATAGCCAAGCAAGCTTATTGAAGTAAGTGAATATTTGCTTTTTTCTGTATTGATTGTAAAATTATATTTTTGTACTGCATATAAGAATTTTTTGAGATTCAAATCATGTTCCTTCTGATTCTTACCACATATTGTCACATCATCCAGGTATGCATACGTTTTTTCAAGTTTTTCATTATTAATAACATTATCAATAACTCGCTGAAAAGTGGGTACACCGTCTGTCAGACCAAAAGCAAGTCTTCGAAATTGATACAAACGGCCACATGCCTCAAATGCAGTAAAAGGTCGATCTTTTTCTCGTAGGGGTACCTGGTGGTAAGCGCTTTTCAAGTCAATAGTGGTGAATACAGAGTTTTTGAGACCTTAGAAACAATATCTTCAAGACTAGGGAGGGGATATGCGTCAAGATGTGTGTATCGGTTAATAGTTTGAGAATAGTCTATTACCATTCGCTTTTTGTGATTTTCGTTCTTCACTACAAATGCTTGAGCTCTCCAGGGAGACTTGCTTTCTTCAATAATTCCATCAGCTAGCAGTTTCTCAATTTCTTTCTCCATAAAACTAGTGTCTTCAAGAGAATGCTTTCGGGATTTAGTAATTATAGGTTTAATGTCTTTAGTTAAAAACTCAAAAAGTGGTGGAGGTTCTATCTTTGCTGGAGCCAGATAATTGATAGTCAATGGGGGTTTAGTTCCTCCAAATGAAACTCTAAGTTCAGAGTGTTGATTAAGTAAGTCATGTCCTACAATAACATTAGCACACAAATCAGGTAATACACTGAATTTTGTTTTGGGGTAATGTTGACCTGAAAATTCTAAGTGAGCTACACAATAAAAGTAAATGTTCTTTCTTAGTGATGTTGAAGCCATGGACACTGCACCAGTTGTAGGGTACATTTCAAGTCCACATTTTTTAGCAAATCAGTGTGAAATAAATGTCTCAGAGCATCCTGTATCTATCAAAGCAGAAGTAGGAATGTTGTTTACCTGAGCTTGTACTGTAGCATTTTCAAGAACAGTAGAGGCTGCAATAAGCGCCGAAGATGAAGAAGTTTTAGTTGATTTGCAGACATTTTTCCAATGACCTATTTTCTGGCATTTTTCGCATGAGTCATTTAGTGCAGGGCACTGCTGACGTGTTTTATGTCGCTGACGACCACAAAAATAACATTTTTGAGAACTTGAGCTTCCAGTTTTTACAGCTGAAAAATTTGTTTCTTTACATGAATTTTCTGAAGAATTATTTGAAGTGGCATCAAGAGTTATTTCAGAAGAGTAAGAAGCTGATTGATTTCTGGCAGATTCCAAGGCACGTGCTTTTTCAATAGCTTCATCAAGAGTTAGCTTGTCAAACTCCAAAGGTCTCAGTCTTAACTGATGAGAGCTGAGACCCCGGATAAATGAATCACGAATGTATGTTTTCCTATGAGTTTCAGAATCAACATCTGCAAACCCACAATTCTTACTCAGTTGTTGTAAAACTTGGTTATATTGGTCAATTGTCTCATCTGAAGACTGTTTTCTAGTTGCCAATTTATGTCTAGCGAATATTTCATTTATTGGTTTTACATATGCAGATTTTAGTGCGTCAATAGCCGAAGTATATTAATTTTTGTCGGCAATTGTTTGATAAACAGAATGAGATAGAAAGTTGGTAAGCAGCCGCAACTTACTTTCATCATCGATGTCTTCTTCATCAATAAATTGTAATGAAAAACCTCTGCATTCTAGGCTTTATTGATCAGTAATGAATTCATAACAGATTCAAAATTAGAATAAATAGTTCAACATCTGATAACAGAAACATAAGAAGAAAACACTAGTCATATGATGATTCAATATCATCACAATAACAAATTAAGAAGGTGTGAAATATATTTGGTGTAATCAGCAGTTCAAATAAATTAGTTAGTATTAATTAAAATTAATTAGACCTAACTTATTTCAACATTCCAACTTAATGAGACTAATCTCTCAATAAATATTATTTTATCAGAAGTTTAGAATTAGAAAACTGGGTAGAATATGCTATCACTCTATATGAATAACAAGAAAATTTGAGATGGAAAATTTCACTCTAGCCTAAGCTCATTTAGTCAAGTTGGCTATAAATTGGTTTGGCTTGATTCCCAAGTTGTATCTTCACAACCTATATTCAAAGTTGAACAAGAATTAAATATTACCTACAGACTCAATGTACAGACTGCTAAGCTATTTATTCCAAGTCCTGAATTCTACTTTTAGGCTTAATTAATGAAGAACAATTCTATCTAAAAATTGAAATTTTATAAAATGCAAAAACTTTAATTATGGTACTTACAAATCTTGTGTGGTAGGATTTTCAAAGAATGATCAGATCTGATGTATTGCTAGTCGACAGAACAGAACCGTTCCATAAAATAATTTTCAAGTTACAATTCCTGTAACGAAACAGAAATTTAAAAATAATAATAGAAGTTCAATACTTTTGGGATTTGAAATTTGGATTTAGAAATGAATGATAAATAATGAATGCTATGCTAGACAAGAAAAAGTTGAGCATAATAGTATCATGAAGTCAAACAGGTAAACATTTCCGAAATTATTACAGCGCATTAAGTTATACTTACAATTATTTGAATCTGAACATTTGTTAAGCATCAATATCAATAACAATTGATCAAGCCAAATCTTCTCTCAAATTAGAAAAAATGCTGAATATTTTCTGAGCTTGAATTGTAGGTAGTCGTTTTTCTTTTACGGCAAGCGACGGGAAATGATGAAATGAAATGAAATAAGGAAATTTTAACCTCAAAATTCAACTCTGGCTCTAGATTTACTGCCTTCTAGAGATGTTCGTTTCAGAACATTTGCAAAATTATCTGAATAAAAAAAGATTTATACATTCCAATGTGATAATAGATTCATCAAAATTCTATGAGTATGATTTGAATGTCACATATTATCACGAACACAGGATATCTGCAACCCCTGAATAGTGGAGCTGCGGAAACGAGACTAGCGCGTCCGGTGACCAAAGCGTGTACTTTACGGCTCGCCACAAACCTCGATTTATTCAAATTCACGCATAGTATATCTAAGCAAAGAAGACCCTCTGGCAAGGATGGGAGAATGACTCAAGCTCGGTCAATATGGGTTTAATAATTATCAATTTGATCTGAAATTGTAGGAAACAATTTGATCTATTATTAAGACTACATTTATAATTCTTGAACAAATATTGACCAAGCTGGAGTCATTTTACCATCTTGCCAGAGGCTCTTCTTTTTGCTTCGTCAGACTATAGCTACATTCACTTGTTTAGAACACCTGCAAGTAGAAAAACTACTTTCTTTCAAAGAAAATATGCCGAAGTGCAAGGGAAAATGTTTGTTGTGGATTTCAATAACAATTATATTCCAATTCTGAAGGAAAAAGGTTTCCTATTTATTCTTCTGGAGACTCCTTTTTGAGGAAAATCAGGAAAATCGACGAAACCGGTTTGAGATAAGGGCCATTTGAGTTAGGTAAGCTGGCAAAACAGTAAGTTTTTTCTTTCCTTTCTAATTGGGATATTTCCTTTTACTTGAGGACTGATGCTGATATTACCGGTATAGATATCTAATTATTTTCCGGTTGTAATTATTTTCTATTGATATGATCTATTGATTATGCGGTACAGTACGGTAGGTAGGCCTACCTACCACACCGCTACCACACGTATTATTCATTCAACTCTCAGAAATAATTCTTATAAATTCATTATAAAGTTGAAGTTATTACTAGTTAAATAATTCACGAAAAATAAAAGAAGTCTCATCCATTTCATGTCTTATGAATTAAAAGCTTTCTCCTTTAATTTTTATTGGAGAAAGCTATCAGGACTGCAGTATTTTAATATACTGTTTTTTTTATAATTGTACTGCATTATATGTACTGCAAACACAAGGCTATATGAGTTAATTATATCGCAGCTATCCGTTCTGCCTTTAATGATAATAAAGTAACTTACCGTACCTACTTGAGCAAAGATTTGTGGCTTCAGTATTTAGCTGCAATAAAACTGTTGAGATTCGAGATAGTAATACTCCATGATCAAAATAATGAACAGATTTATTTTCAACAAAGCTCAAGAAGTGTTTTCATTTTTGAATTACACACTTATTAGGCTGGGCCATCAGTGACCTTTCAGATAACAAGGGTGAGAGCTACGGTATCGTCAGATTGGAAACGATTCTCTCCAAGATTTCAGTTGAGAAGAAACAATTTCAGTGCAATTATTATTAAACTGAATTCAATAGAGCTGAAAAAGAATAGCCTACAGTGGATCAATGAGCTCTTTATTCTCATGCGAGTGATTCATTTCAGTGAAGTTCTTATTATAGTGAATGAAAAATAATTGGTGGATTCTTCTACTAGAATCGATTAAATAATGATCATCAAATTGTGATTAATTTTATAACTCATGTGAATATTGAATTGAATCGATTTCATTATTCTGAAATGATAAGTTTTTCAACCAATTCTGATTATTATTTTAATAGTCGATAAATATTCCAATATATATGATTCCTGGGTTGCTGTAACTTACTCAATAATTCGTAACATATCCTTTGAAATTAACAATTATTCCTAAATAATATTATTGAAATTAATGCAGTGCTTTTTTCAAGTGTTATTTTAATTTCTAAAAGACAATCTGTTAATAAACTGAAAACTGAAATGAAAGATACCGGGGTATTAAATACCGTGTAGTTACTTACTACTACTTTTTATTTTAGGGTAAAAATTCATATGCTCCGTTGTAAACTACCTATCATAATTTTTTCAAAGCTCAGTGCTTCATGAAAAAATGCAGAGCTCACTGGAAATAATCGAACCAATGAGTTGTAGTAGTGAAATGAAAAGAAAGGAATACAAAATATCAAACGGAATTGAAGCAGTGGATAATAAATCATCATCATTCTTATTATCATTGTTGTTAGGTTTGCAGGTACGTTCGTATCAAGATAAATATTTATATAACAATATAAGGCCGGTATTATTTATTGAACTGTAGGCCTATAATATAGTTCCATGACATATACATATTATTTACTAGAACACATTATTCTATTATCCAGCTATATAGGCCCATCGCTACTTTTCCTTCATAAAAGTAGAGATGTATAACAATTCAATCAGAAATACTTCGAATTCTTTCTCAACTATAGGCTAGTAATGATTTTTTGTTTTCAGGCAATAATAGTCTTACTATTACCATCAGTCCATGTTGTCAAAAACCTTATGGATTCTGTGTGTATTCTGCCGGATGATCCAGTCCGAATCAAAGTCGTCTCTCTGATGATAATGGTAACTGGAATCAGCACGCTTCTATTCAACACTTTTCAGAAAAGGTGATCAAATTTTTTATTAAATATTATCGAGACGGTAGGCTATTATCTATATGTATATAATATAAGTTACTATTATAATAATAATTATAGTAGCTTACCTATCATTAGCCTATATATCAGGAAATCAATAAATCCAATAAATCATTAAGTCTATTGATTTTAAACTCTATATTCCCATGGATAGGCCAGACTTCAAAACGTATCATTTATGTAGTCTTAATATGACCCTTTAGAAATTAATATTGAAAAATATCAAGGCCCATACCAGCATAATATACTTACTTTTGTGAAAACTTCATACATAAACTATAAGAACAATGATTAACAAATATAGGCCTAAGCATGATCTTGAATACTATGTAAGTATGTATGTATCATATAAAAGTAATGAAAAGTAATGCAAATGCTGAAAAGTTCTTACAGTATTCACAAAATGATATAGAAAGAGACTTTTGTTTGTTTAAAATATCAAGATTCATTCTCAGGGAAATAACTTTTGGTTCCAGTTCCACATAAAACTGAAAAATTAAGAATGGAAAATTATATTGAAGCTTTCGGATTAGTAGTTGAATGGAAATTATTTCAAATCTTCCTGCACTGTGACATTATTACCGGTGCGAGAAGTGGGAGGTACTTATACTAGCTTATTCTTATAATCAGTAGGACATTAGCTTATTCTCACATTTCAAATAACGATCGAGACCTTTATTGACCTGACAGAATCAGCAGCACATTTGCTGCTGGAATGTCCAGCACTCTTGCAAATGAGGAGGAGACTTCTTGGAAAGGCAACCCTCTTACCGGAGGAGGCAAGAGAACTGGACTTCAAGGCCCTGAGTAAATTCTGCTCTGGCCTTGGATTATGGAACATGGCATAAGCCAAAGAGGGGATGCCACAAAAGATCGAATAGCGGTCGCGGTGGCTAAGGTTTACAACCAACCCATTAAAAAAAGAGACCTTTATTATTCAGTTCCACATACAAATGGAAAATTGAGAATAGAACAGTAATGTAGGATGTATTGGATGAAAATCTTCTAAATCTCGCTGCATATTTTGTGACATTGTTTGTAAGTATTTAATTAAATCATTTTCACATTATATTCATGTTGTATGTTCATTTAATATTTGAAAAAGCAAAAAAAGGTTTGAAATAGCATAGCTATATAAATAACAAATAGCTCAACAATCAACAAGAAGGCAAACAACATACCTATACCGTACATTTAAAATATTTCATTAATTCTTTATTCATGGGCAATAATCATAATTTAAAATAAACAAACTAATATAGGCTAATGTACAATCTTTAATTTTTTTATCTCTCTTATTCTTTTATATTTTTATTTTAACTCTTACATCTTATTCTTTATACTCTATTTTTCTACTGTTCTTCAGATTACCTGTTCTTTTTTCACCGAGTGTTCAATATTATACGAGCGTATCAGCCAGCTTATCACTGAATAATGCATGCCCTGGCAGTGGTGATCTTTTCGCTATGGGCTTCACAAAGAGATCTCTCGAATGGAAGTCGAGAATGAACACTGTTCAGAGTGGTCTCATATTCACAAACCTATTGACGGCGCTTGCAGGGTTAACAGGTGAGGAGATTCAATTGGGATATCACTTAAATTAGAAGCTCAATTAGAAGTTATACGCAGTTTACAGTTAATTCAACATTTTCAAAGTTTTCGAACATTTTTATTTGGTGTTTTTTATTATAGCCTATCTATATAGTGAACAGTAAAGTTCTATCAAAATTCTGAAATTTTAATTATTGTTATTTAAACTTTCATCATCTTTCATTCACCATGTAATCATTCACTCACTCATTATCACCTTTGCTTAAAATACTTGCTAACAAGTCGCAATTGTAACAATAAATAAATAATCATGTCTACTAGGTAGTCTGTTTGAGACAGTAGCGGATCCAGGAGGTGATTTTCCGGGGGGGGGGGTTGGCAAACGCATCGCGGGCTTTCAAGCGAAAGGGGGGTAACCAGAATTTTTGGTCATGCGTCAACATAAAATGATGCATTATAACCTATAGGTACCGGTATGGCATTATGGGACTTTTATATGGATTTCAACAGAAAATATAGTAACTTATATTAATCTCGATGTGGGTTCTAGGAAATAATTATGGGCCTTTTAGCCAAAAGGGGGGATTCGGCGCACAAAATTTAAAGGGCGATTGCCACCTGACCCCCTCCCTCTGGATCCATCACTGGTTTAAGATTCTTTATGTTTTATGATGATGACAAAAACTGAAACTAATAAAGAGTGAGTTATCACAATATGCAATTTGAATATCTTAATTTGAAAAAGTGCAGGATATATTATTGTGTAGCTTTAACTTAATGTAATTGTACATTACAATATTATTATTGGTTTGGACATAAAAACGGGAAGATTTGGATAATACAGGGTGTTTCAGGTCAAGGAATGTGCAATACTTCTCAGGCTTATTCCTTACACCAAGTAGACAAAAAAGTTCCATGGGATCAACCCCCAAAAACGCTTTGTTACTGAGATAACAATGGCGGAAAATTAAGATTTTCCAAAATATATTAATTTTTCTAATTTTTTAGAGGCTTTAGTGAGGTTCTAAATTAGTTCAATGATTAATTCCTATGTAAAATTAGCTGAAGAATTCAATGAAACCAGTTCCAAAAATGTAACTTCAACGGTTATCGAGATAATTGAAAAAATATGCTAGAAAACGCCATTCTTCAACAATAAGGGTTATAACTAGATAAGGAATCATAAAATTGTATTTGTTATTAATGGAAGTTGAAGAGAGTAGGATTCTAAAAAAAGTTAAATGACGGCGATTGTGTAAATCTTACGCAAATCTCAGAAATGGCGATCAAAAATCGCAAAATTGACAAAACATAGCACAAGTGATGAATTTGTGTTTAGTAGCGATTTTGCGATTTTTGATTTGGGTAAGACTTATACAATCGCCGTTATTCAACTTTTTCATAGAATCCGACTCTCTTCAACTTCCATTAATAAAAAATATAATTTTATAATTCCTTATCCAGTTATAAACCCTTATTGTTGAAAAAATGGCGTTTTCTAGCATATTTTCCCAATTATCTCAATAATCGTTGAAGTTACAAACTTGGAACTGGTTTCATTGAATTCCTCAGCTAATTTTACACAGGAATTGATTATTTTAGAACCTCACTTAAGCCTCTAAAAAATTAGAAAAAATAATATATTTTGAAAAATCTCAATTTTCCGCCATTGTTATCTCGGTAGCAAAGCGTTTTTGGGGGTTGGTCCCATGGAACTTTTTTGTCTAGTTGGTGTAAGGAATCAGCCTGAGAAGTTTTGCACATTCCTCCTGAAACACCCTGTATATAAATAGGCTACATGTATCATCGGCAATGTATGAGAAGACGACTTGTACACTACCGGTACCTATATATAGCTACCTATATCGGTAATTGAATTTTTCAATTCTCCTTCCAGGTCTGTGCCGGGCAATTGATAGCGTTCTATCAAATAATTTGGTTCTAATTCCTGCTACTATTGCTATAGGCATGTCACAGTTTGAAGATTTATTCAAATTGGAGACGCAAGCGTTGGAAGGAAGCTTGGAGAATTCTAATTCGGTTGTAATTGCTTTAATGTAAGTAGGCCTGAAAAACTGAGAATCAAATTATCGCGGTAGTAGTTTAGCGAGTCAGCATATATTATTCATTTTTCCATAATAATTGACCGAACGTAAGTGAGGTCTAGATTTAAGGCGACAATTTTGCATTTCTCTTTATGTATGTATGTATGTATGTTTGTTCCGCATTTAAGACAAAACGCGGCAATAGATTCTGATGAAATTTGACAGGAATGTTCCTCTTGAAATTGCGCGTCGATGTATATGTAAGATTTCATGAAATATTGCATTTTAAGGATAATATGAAAGGAAAAGGAATTACCTCCATGCTAAAATATTACTATATATTTATACTTCTGAACATAGGAAAATTCAGGCTATAGAATTATTCATGATGAATCAGCTGTCGAGTTTATTATTAATTGCATTCAATGACGCATGCAATTAATGAAACTTGAAACTCACCATAACTAAGTATTCCCTTCATGAATAATGCCCCATCCATGGGTGACTTCGTGAGGTCTACTGTTCACAGAACTACTAGTCTATACTGTACTATGAACATCTGTAATGAGTTTATTGAGAGTGATGTGAATAATCACAGACACTTTCATTAATTAATTAATTTATTTATTTAGTCAATGGTCAATAGTAAATAGTTCTCTATTACATATTCTTCAAGAATAGTAACAGGCGTCAAAGATTTAAAATGATACAAAAAGTGTTTGTGAAATTTATTCATTTTTATATATATGTCATAGTAGGCCATTTCAAGAAAAGCATAAACAATTTATTGTCATACAAGTTCAATCAAATATCAGACATAACTAGATCTAACAAGACAAGTTCTTATTTATGAAAAATAGTTCATAATATTAAAATAACACAATAACTATAATGCACACTTGGGCACAATAGGTAGCACAAAGAATACATTTATAAATAAATAAGCAGAATAGAAGTGGAGTATTAAAATAATTATATAGTCAGTCAGTCAGCCAAGGGCGTACGCAGGATTTTTTCCAGGGGGGGGGGCAAGCCATTTTCCCCGTTCACGGCGAACACCCCCCCACCCCTCTCTTCCTAGGCCCCCCTCATAGAAAGTGGCGGGGGGGGGGTCAGTCATAATATTGTTCAGTTCAATACATTTTATCATGAAAATTGAGAATAAAAATAAATTAAACATACCGGTAATATTGCAAATAATTTGGATGACTTGTGATTTAAGTGATCAAATTTCCATGAAGTTAAGTGAGATTAGGTCTTTTGTACTAACAAGCCCCACATTTTGTTTCAAATAATTTCATCACAAAGTTTGATTGTGATTCAATTTCTCTGTTCACTGAGTGTTTAAGGCAAGTTCAATCTTTCAGGTGTTTGTAATTCCTGAAACAGTATTTCCTTTCTTAGGAAGCATTGCATATTAAGAGTCTTTCCTCGAAATTGTTCAAAAATTGTTCAAATACCAAAATCTATAAGCATGGTACAAAGTTATAATAGGTAGTCCAACTAAAATATTGAATAATAATCTGCTCCAAACACTTTGGATACAAATAGAAGTACCCTAACTAATTTAAAAACTAGTTTTAGGTAAATAAATTTATCAACATTATACAGAGTGTTTCAGGAGGAATGTGCAATACTTCTCAGGCTGATTCCTTACACTAAGTAGACAAAAAAGTTCCATGGGACCATCCCCCAAAAACGCTTTGTTACCGAGATAACAATGGCGGAAAATTGAGATTTTTCAAAATGTATTAATTTTTCTAATTTTTTAAAGGCTTTAGTCAGGTTCTAAAATAAACAATTCCTATGTAAATGTAGCTGAGGAATTCAATGAAACCAGTTTCAAGTTTGTAACTTCAACGGTTATTGAGATAATTGGAAAAATATGCTAGAAAACGCCATTTTTTAAACAATAAGGGTTATAACTGGGTAAGGAATCATAAAATTGGATTTTTTATTAATGGAAGTTGAAGAGAGTCGGATTCTAAAGAAAAAGTTACCCAAATCTCAGAAATGGCAATCAAAAATCGCAAAATTGACAAAAGTGATGAATTTGTGTTTAGTAGCGATTTTGCGATTTTTGATCACTATTTCTGAGATTTGGATAAGATTTACACAATCGCTACCATTCAACTTTTTCTTTAGAATCCGACTCTCTTTAACTTCCATTAATGAAAAATACAAATGTATGATTCCTTATCCAGTTATAACCCTTATTGTTGGAAAATGGCGTTTTTTAAGCATATTTTTTCAATTATCTCAATAACCGTTGAAGTTACAGACTTCAGAATGGTTTCATTGAATTCCTCAGCTAAGTTTACATAGGAATTGAAAACTTCAGAACCTCAGTAAAGCCTCTAAAAAATTAGAGAAATAAATATTTTTTGAAAAATCTCAATTTTCCACCATTGTTATCTCAGTAACAAAGCGTTTTTGGGGGTTGGTCCCATGGAACTTTTTTGTCTACTTGGTATAAGGAATCAGCCTGAGAAGTATTGCACATTCCTCCTGAAACACCCTGTATAACTAGGCTATAAAGAGTGCTTCAAAACTCCCTATCAATAATCTAATGCATTGTTCCTGGGTAAGAAACATATCCAAATATTATTTTGAAACTGTCCCAAAATTCTCAATTGCTCACACATCCAAATGCCCGAATCTATGTGTTCACATTCCTCTATAAATTTTATAATTTTTTTGGGGCCTTAAGAGAGCATTAAAGTGGTCAATCCTTATGAAAAATTAGCTGAGATATTCAATACAACCAGTTTGGTGGTTATTGAGATAATGATCAAAATATAAGCGGAGAGAACTCAATTTTTCAACTTCTAAGGGATGGAAATAGTATCCCTTTTTGTTGACTGGTTCCATCCATTGAATATTGATTTTTCCAGGTCTGTTTATTCTACCTCAATGATAATGTGTTGAGTACCTGTCTTATTTAAACATTACAAATTTTATCTTCTTTACTGCTTCAAAAAATTGAATTTATAGCCACTTGTAACTTTCTCTATTCTTTATTTCTCGGTACCTACCCAGGTTTCAGAGTCATATATATAGGAGAGCTAAGATGGCCATCACTTGTAATCATATGTAAAATTTCAAATTGGTCTCTCTCCTGGCTTTATTCTTCAAAGACCTGTTGATTGTCTCACAAATAGCTAGAATTCGATTTATTTCAGAAGAAATATTCAGTAACTTTCTCGAGACAAACAATTAAACAATCCTTCAAAAGACAAGCAATCTATTCAAAACTGCCTTCATTGTCTGTTTTGTCTCCTTGAAATCCTGATTTGTGAGATTTGGGTGCGTCCTAGAAGAGACGGCAACCGAGCTGATTCATCAAAATTTCATTCTCTACAGTACGGTATTACTTGATTCGAAATATATACCAGTCAACAATAAGGTATCCTAAACTTCGGACAGTTTCAAAATACAGGGTTCGCCAATGAAGTGGGACGATTTGAATAAGCAACAGGTTGTTTAAGAAATTGTATTTTTGTAGTTTTTTCATCATAAATAGAAAGTAGAAATTTAGCCATTTAGTGTACAATAAGTGAAAAATCATTTTTTTTGAATTTATCATCTTCCAAATGTCCTCCATTGGAATCTATGCACTTTTAAAGCCGGTCCTGGAAGTTTTCCTCGACATTTCTCAGCATATTGAGTGGTATTCCTCCAATCTCATCTCGAATCTGTTGTTTTAGAGCTGGGATAGTTCTGGGTGGATCGCTTTGATAAACACTCGTTTTTAAGTAGCCCCATAGAAAATGGTCATAAGTTGATAAATCTGGAGAGCGAGAGGGCCAGGGATATCCCCGTTTCGAGAAATGATGCGGCTTGGAAACAAAACATTTACAGCATTCATGGCAATTATCGCAGTTTGGCTTGTTGTCCTATTTGTTTGTTCATTCAATGGAAAACGGGCGATTTTTGGTGTAAGGAAGTTATGAATCATTTCGATGTAACGCACAAAGTTGAAAGTGACAGCAAATTTACCCGTTTCTTTCAGGCCCAGCTGCAAAAGTGCATAGATTCCAATGGAGGACATTTGGAAGGTGTTATATTCAAAAAAATTATTTTTGACTTATTGTAAACTAAATGGCTACATTTCTACTTTCTATTCATGATGAAAAAATTACAAAAATACAATTTCTTAACAACCTGTTGCTTATTACTCAAATCGTCCCACTTCATTGACGAACCCTGTATTTAGAAACTGTAGTATGTTTCTCACCTAGATCTAAAATATTGGTAGGGAGTTCTGAAACACTATTGTATGGCTATTCAGCTCCAAAAAATTAGCTGCTACAATTACCTTCAACTCTTTAATTTTTTTTCATTCAAATACATAATACCACAGCTATAACTTCGCAGTAATGGATTCTAGGTCATGAAACTCCATTGAAGATTAAAAATGTTTTTTTTTTCAATTCTCCGGAGTAACATTTGAGCATATAGAGAGTTAGCAAGTAAAACAGAAAGATTTGAATAAGTCACCAACTCTTCAAGAAAAAAAATCAATTTCATCATTTATTAGTCATGAATATGAAGAAAAAATGTACTTCTAAATGCATTCCATTGGACAATAATAGAAAATATTAATTTCTGAATATAAAATTTGCGAATCGTCCTTCATTGCAAGGCATAGAGCATGTTGTTGGACAGATTTGCGTGAGCTTTGGAGTATTGTCTGTTGAACAAAAGAAATATTTTGAAGGGTTTGAAGGTTTTCGTACTCGCATCTAGTTTTTTAGATATTTCTTCAGTTTTTTTCAAAGTTGTTTAAACATACACGTCTGAAAATGAGGTGATGATGCAAATCTCTAAAAACATGAGAAATTGATGTTTAGAATTGAACAATTGATTTCTAGAAAAAATACTTTATTTCTCTCATTGTACAGTGGATCGCTGTATTTTTTCCACATTAGTAACTTCTTCAAATTTTTCCGTTTCATTGACTAACCCTACAAAGGATGGAAAAGTGACAGAGATAAAAAAGCGTATTCTCATCTGAGAATCTTACTTCCAATGAGTCAAGATGAGGAATTATTAATTATCTTTTCCAGTATTAAATTGGAGACTCAGATATGGAAGTTTTACCCCTGTGAGTCTGTGACTTCGCAATCTTCAACCTACAATTGAGTTGTGAATTTATTTCATTCTATGATAATAATAATAATAATTTATTTTTATTTTATTATATAAATTATTTTTTCTATCTAATTCATTTTATTTTTTAATGTATTGAAAACAAAAATTTTGTCAACTTCTAGGGGGGGGGGGGCAGATGCCCCTGCCTGCGTACGCCCATGCAGTCAGCCCCTTGTACATAGTAATTAATTTAGAAATTGTTGAAAAGAAGGTCTAGGTTTTAATTTATGAGTGTCTGCCAACTATACGGACACTCCTCAATCAACCAGTCCTTGGTCATTTTTTTGAACAATCCAAGTGACTGAGCTTCCTTTAATACACATACTGCCTCACTCCACTTTTTACTCTCCTTTCTCCTCTTCTCACTCTCCTCCCTCGCCTTCGCATTTCCTCTCTCCACTTTTCATTCTTCTCCTTTCTCTTCACTCTCTTCTCTTCTAGAGTTACTTTCCCCTCCTCATTCTTCAAAATAAAAAATGTTTAGGCTATTAATAGTAATTCTATTATATGTATTTGAACAGATTTAAAAATGGCCATTCTTCCAAATAAAATGTTTATCATTCTATAATTATTATATGTTTCAAATATGGAATCCATTCAATTAATCTTAATCTATCCCTTAATCTATCTTAATTATCAATCCCGTCATTTTTCAAAACCAGTAAAATAATTTATTTTTATTCATAATTATTTCCGATCTTTCCACTCTGGCCAAGTTATAATTCATAGAATAAGTAGGGAAAGTTTGGTTTACAACTATTTAATGAGTGCAGTTTTTGATGGGAGTCTTCAAGTAATAGCTAGATTCCAAACCGTTCCTCATTCACAAAAAAGTATTATTGTTTCCAGCTTGTATGAAATGTTTTCACCTTTAATAGAAGGCCATGGCCTTAAATCTGACAACGCTGTAACACCACTGCAGCGTAGGTCTACCTTGTATGATTCTGATTCACATTTCTCCAATAAAAATGCATGTCAAACTATTTTAATCAAGATTCTATTACAATTTGAATAGATACTTATAGATATAAGAAACAGAAATAATTTTTATTGGAATAAATATAATAAAAATCAAAGTATATTTGAATGTGCATCACGTTTATCAATATGAAATATCGTGTTTTATTAAGATTTTGATCAAGGAATCATTCTTCAGTTTTGAAATATTGTTCAGAGCAATACCTATTAGCCATTGTTAGAATTATTTTGAATGCAATAGTCTACTATTTTAGCAGTTATTATACACTCTCATTGTTCATCTCATTATACATTCAAACCGATACTATCTAACTTTATTGTTAATAAGTACACAGAACAGCTTTTCGACATTTAGTAGTCAGGAATACATCTTTGTATTAATTGGTTGTAACATTGGTTGCTGATCCGTCCCCTTACTTATTGAACCAAAGTTTCTAGCAAAGATAAGCCCATCATCATGAACATTTGAGAATGTAGCAGCGCTTCTTCTCATAAATTAGGCTTATCTATCTCTACCATTATAGCTGCTCCATTTCTGCTCCATTTCCGGCATTGACAGCTATAATCTTGGAAAAAGAAATGAATTTATTCAAATTCTTACAATGTCATTTGATGTTGCGAGCAGCAATAAAACCAGTGGCTACGTGCAATCCCAAGAAAGGAGTTGATTCCTTCAGAAAAATTGAATGTATGTAAAAACATTCTAACAAGGATTTCCATATTTGTCCTGATATTCGCTCTACAAAACTCAATACATCCTTTTGTTAGAATGTTTTTACATACATTCAATTTTTCTGAAGGAATCAACTCCTTTCTTGGGATTGCACGTAGCCACTGGTTTTATTGCTGCTCGCAACATCAAATGACATTGTAAGAATTTGAATAAATACATTTCTTTTTCTAAGATTATAGCTGTTAATGCCGGAAATGGAGCAGAAATACGACGTCTCATTGAATTATATCCAAAAGGGTTCAATGCTTTCAGCTGGTCTGATTACTACTTATACTACAAAATCTGTACCTTCAGTACGACGTTGCCATATTATTAGGGCAGGGCCTTCTATTAAAGGAAGCTATGAGATAAGCCCTGAGCCCTTCATGAGACTCAACTAGGCCCACTCTTTCATCATGTGTGTTTCAGAACTGCTTCCTACCTTTTTGAAATTAGGGTAGAAGATTCTAAGGCACGTAACTTATTTGAATTTGTGTTGAAAATAACTTAGTATTTCAAACCATAATCTTCATTCACACTCATTTTACAGAAAAAAATAGCTCCAATTCAAACTTTCCCCATTGCTGAAAAGCTGGAGTCTCATTAGAAATTTTTGTTTCAAAGCATTCCTGTTCTTTGCTTCAGATTAAGGCCTACATTAATTTCAAAATCAAAGAGACAATAATTTTGTTTTAATCATGACTGATAACTATGTAATAATAATTATATTATTATATCACTGTAATATCAATCTACGGTGCTGCTATTTTGATAATATATAGAAACGGATGAGATAAAATCATAGTAATATCACAGTTTTAGTTGAAGATTGAAGAATCAAATCATACAGATTTAGACTACATTTTTCTCATAAAGATTGATAATTGATAAGTTGATCATTTCTTGAATACCATAATAAAAGTTTAAAAATATTATTGTCAATAATTTTCTCTCAATTTTAGATGGAATTTACAAATACTGGTATAGAAATCATGATAAAATATTATTGCTGTTCAGGTTTTAACCACACAAAAATATTCTCAACGTTGTATCTGCATTAGAGTGCAATAATATGTAATCTTAGTACGGTATGCTTGCTTATAATATGGAATTTCATATTATTTCAGCACAATTATCTTTGTAGTCATTTTTGCCTATCAATTTGGAGAAGTCCAGTTTAGAGTTCCATCTTATTCATTCGAGAAAGGATTTCTTTCAAGGGACTACAAACTATTTCAATTATTTCCAGTGAGTATGAATCTATTTTATAATAAAATTTACTATTCCACCAAAAAAACTAGATAAGGTTTGTTGTCTAAATATGTTGCCTTGAAGGATAGATTTTTTAAAGAGTAGGCCTACTGTATTTGCATAATAATTTTAAATACGAACTTCAAATTAATTCTTCTAATAAATCTCATTCGGCCTACAAGAAAAGCCAATTGAGTAAGTTATATCAGAGACAATGTCAGTGTATTCTCCCTGCAAAGCCCCACTAGCTTCATAAAAAATAATTTTATTCAGATATATATGAGTATTTCAGAAAATTGTTTATTTCAAAAAAGTAGTAGCGATAAATTATTACATCAATTTCAGCGCATGAGCTGCAGCGCGACAAGTTCAAGTGCCATACACAATGCAAGTTCTCCAATCAAACAAGCTATGACTAACGCGGTAGTCCAACGGTCCATTTAAGTAATGCTAATGTCGTATATAGATAGAGTGAGGTGGGGTATGAGTGAGCATGTTATTCACCACAGTGAAAAAGACTCTATAGCTAGCTCTGTGGCAAAAGCTTGATTGCCTTGCCGAACGTTGGCGATCACAGCCAACTGCAGCCGAAGCAAACCGGTCTTGTCGGGTGGCTACCGATAGGCCAACACAGCTTCAACAAACAAACTGTTTGGATATTTCTGTATGTTTTCATTAAATTTTTCAACGTTATTTGATTTGCATTCGCGTTGTTAAAGTGCATTCAAAAAATTTTCACTTTCAAATTTTGTTGATTTTTGGACGTATTTGAGGCACTGAGCCATATCTTTTGCGTACCTGGAATTTTAAGTTTTATTACTGCTATTTTTGGTTATGTGATAGTGTGAGGGGGAGGGAGAAGAAGGAATTTTACAATTAATATAAATATTCTATATCATTGACTTGTGGAATGTAGTTTTTTTAATAATCCCTATTCAGTCATGAGCAGTTTTAAATACTGTATATTTTTGCTATATTCTCGTCATTATAGGTTCAATTTTGTAAGAGGGGAGGGGTAGTTAATTTGATTGAAAGGAGAGCTAGCCCAAAGTAAGTTTTGAGACTACACCTCTGGACAATGTATATATAATATACATTGTCTCTGGTTATATGATATGAAGTCTCAATTATAAATAAATTATTTTATGAATTTTAATTTCGGAAGCGATTTCTCGACTACTCAAAACTGGAATAAGAAATTTCCATTTTTTGTAAAATCCTTTTTCTTGAAATTGATTCAGAGACCATTAATTTAGGTCATTAACGGGAAAAATTGTTATCATTTCAGATTTTCATATCCACCTTTAGTGTTATGTTCGCTTATCCTGGTCTTCATGCACTGATTTATGGTATGAAGCACTATGAATCAGGACACACTTTACCAGAGCAAAATGACGGTTCTAATTTTCTTCTCCATATACCATGTAAGTTAAATGTTGCAATGTGTCTGTGTCCTGAGAACAGCTTCAATGCAAATATTAGTGTAGCAGAGGAAGAAGGAAGAATTGAATGTGAAGAGGTCTTGGAATAATTATTTAGAAACCTTTCAATTCGTTTTTACAATGGAAAAAATTAATATTTAAGATAATACCGTATTTAATATTATGATATAAATATTTAATATGAAATATTAATAGTAATCAATTTTCAAAATATCAAGTGGATGATATTTTATATTATTATCTCTATGTTTTTAATTTGATGGGTTCAAACACAATTATGGGTTTTCCCATATAATTATCCTTTCTGGAAATTCATCTGGCCATGCACCCATTAGGCGCTTTTCAATTAGTTGTTCCATTGTGGCCTGCATCATGTTCCACTGTGGCCCTATAAACCTGCTAAACTAAATTCAAATGTGAAAAAATTCAATTATAAATAAAATAATTGAAACATTAACTATATTGGGTCATAGTGGAACACATGCATAGGTCTTGTAAAAAATTTCATAAAAATCAGTTTTCATTAAAAAATGTAGGCCTATACAATGCATGCAGAAAATTTTCTCTCCCCTTTCCTTTTAAATTCCAAATCAGGTTTTCTCACTTTTATTTCACAAATTTTCCTAGGATACCTAACTAAGTTTTACACATTTGATTTGGAGAATATCAAGTTTGTCAAATGTTCTCTCAATTGAGTCGAGATCTTACATTGTTCTTGTTTTTCGATTGAATCTTTTATTATTGTTCTAGTTACTATAGGCTACTGTAGAACTGTAGTCATTAATTCGTCATCATTATTAAGTCAATACTTATCTTTTTTTGATGAAAATCCTATTGTTTCTGATTGATTATACAACTATAACTATGAATGATTAACTATAAACAATTCTTTCATCCTGATTGTATTTTCCATTTTCAGTTAAATTTGGATTGCCAAAGCTGGATTATGTAATGATGATCAATCTTTTGCCAGATGCTTTCATCAATCTTGTAACATCAATCATTATATTCAGGGCTACAAGCTTTGCTTTCGGTAAGATAATCGCCTTTCCTTCAACTGGAAGTATCTGTAAAGTATCCTAAACCCAGTTGTTGATAATCTCCATTATTATTGAGGGTCGAGGGTTGCTCGAGGGTCGAACTACTCCAATTACAATTACGGTACAACTACTTCATAACATTCCATATTCACATAGGCTATACCTACCGAGCTCTATTCAATTTTTTCTAGTAATATATTATAAAAGTATATTATATATGTTTATACGGTAGCCTATTCACATCTTCTACATGGCGTTCTGGATCAATTTAATTACAATAGTATAGGCCTATGACTAGAATTGCACAGTGATGGATGTTATTACTAGGGCAAATTTTTGGAAAAAGTACCTACCCAGAACGGTACGGTAGTTCAATAGTTATAAAGCGATGAAGAGAAAATGGATAAAATTGATCATATTCAGTTATATTTTCAATTTCAGGAAAAAAAGTTATTTCCAAAACAGTCACTAATGGAGTTCTTAGTCAGAGTCTGATCAATTTGACACTGGCAAGTTTTGGATTGAGTTCGAATGTCAGCGCTATCAACATTGGTCTTGGAAAACTGACCGGGGTATGTGGAAAATTAAAAAAATGCTTTCTGTCAATATAGTCAGAATATTAGTATAAATATAATATAGATAGGCTACTATATCAATATAATATTATACTTATAGATGTAAACCATACAAACTATAAGCATTGACTATGGATATAAGTCAATGTATATCCATAGTCGATGCTATAAGTTACTGATCAAACCATAGCTTATTCCTTCAATATTAAAATTTCAATTTTAACTTAAAAATGAATAAATATTAGAATTTTAATATAATATTATCAATATTCTATTGTTGTCTACAACGATAGAAACGTCGTAAGTGAATATTGAAGGAAGCTATGATAAAACTTATGCTTACCAGCCCACATTTTACCCACCGGTACAATGTGTGTGATTCATAAATGTGTGTGATTCATACTAATAATAATATTGCTCAAGCATATAATTACAGTAAGTATATTGAAGCATTTTACTATAAATGCTCAAGAATATAATATCTCATTCAAACGTATTATATATCATTCTAACCTTAGGTTTAGGATACCTTATTTGTTCTACAATATAATATTACATTAACTCTGAACTATTTTTGTAGGTGATGCATCAAAGGATGCTGCAGCTGAGTGGACTCAGCCTGGTACTCATTGGGATCCATCCATCCACACTGTTGGCCTTGTCGAAAATAAGTGTGCTCCATTTACAAGCAATAAACTTCATTATATCCATGCTTGTGTCAGTTACCGGTTAGTAACCATTATCGTTTGTTTTTTCAAGATCTATTCAGAAACATTATTGATTGATTTCAAAAAATTGGAAATTATTCAATGTGCTTGATTAGGCTTATGATTTATAAAATTAATTATTGAAAAGATCACGAAGAAACATGCTTGAAGAGTAACCAGCATAAATACAACTCTTTTTCAACATGACAAATGTTCGACTCCAGTAAAACAATATTATGATGGCAATATTAAAACAATTCGATGAATAGAAGAAAAACGTTAAATTAAAATAATTTTCTGATACGGTACTTACCTGAGAATTAAATTGTTTATTGTGAATGATGCCCATATAAGCACTTCAGATTGTCCGTAGGCAATGGATAATGGAGGGTGATTGAAGAGGCTAAAACACCCATGCCTGATGGGAAAACTAGGCAACTAGGTGAAAACCACAACTATAGTTGCTAGTGGACTGAAGGTTGTAGGCTACCTATCTAATGCCCCAGACCACTGCACCAACCTGACCAGCTTATTCAATTCTGTTTTTTTAGAATACTCAGTAATTTTTCATTTGAAATAAACTACTACCATATTCAATTCATGATAAACTCCAATTTTTTATTTCAGGACTATCAATTATACAGGAAATGAGGCACCTATCAAATCGAGACTTCACTGTTATAGGATCATCCATATTTGCAAGCTTTGTAAGATTTGTTTCCCGATTTCATATTTCCTTAATATTTAATTAATAATATTCAGCTTTCAGTGCAGCTTACTTACGATTTTTCGTGTCGCAGATGCGTTTTGAACACTGTTGTTCATCCTCTGCGCGCTCATCCTTGCGCTGGATAGCCTCGGAAATCATGATTATTTTCTATTTCTATTGTGTCTCACAGTCTCATTATTAAATACCTCAATTTCATGTTCATGCTTATGTGTTCAGATATTTTGGAATGAACATTCAAATCACTTGCTACCTCACTCCCTAAGCCTACTCTGAGGATTAATCCAACATAATAACAATTGGAACCTTATAATTTTTTGAAAATTTATATTTTTAGCATAAAAATTCCAAAATAATATCAAATTTCATTTATTATGTATTAAAAAAATACGTTTTTCTGATAAATTCATGTCGTGCCTTTCTTGATAGTGCTAAGACGAACTCATCGCAACAACGCAGTTCAAATGAATTGGAAAATATCAAGTCAATAAAATTCTGATAATACGGTACCCTATTCATTTAATTCTCAAGTACAAAACCCATTAATAAATGTATTTATTTGATTCCAGCTCTTACCAAATATTATTCTTAGGTCTGAAAATACGTTGATGATATTTCCTGTACTTTTGAAGCTTTTTTCCTCGAGTATTGTGGTCGCTATATTCACGGCAGTCATTACAGACAAAATTGTGAAAGGTACAGTATCCATTTAAAGTATATTGAGATCCATCCTAGCAAAGTATATTTTTAAGTTACACTTATTTTGAAAAGTAAGACATGAGTATTTAGGCATATTTAGGCAGTGGCTGTAGCCGAGTGCGATAAAGCGTGGGTCTGTTAATCAGCAAAAAGTATTACAGAAGTAATACAGGAAGATTTAGATTTAGATTTCTTTATTCATGTAGATAATATCAAAACAATTCAGCTTAGTTTCTAGATTGCAATCAAATAATATAGAAAGTAGGCTATAACTCTATACAGGAATAAAATAATATACAGTAACTAGTAAAACTCAGTAATTAATCAACAAAAAAGTACAAGTGAACGCGAAAATCATGGAAATTTTATAGCATGAAAACTTTGTAGAAATTATATAATTGGCAATCTTTTTATTTTGATCAAATTATCTAGATGAAAAGGCGAAGTTTGGACATAAAGAGGATGTGAGTAATGCAGAAGTGAAAAAATTCACTTACAATCTTACAAGATCGAGTTATTGAGTTATAGTCTAGAACTTCGTTTTTTCGTAATATTTCTCATTATTTTTGATTTATATAAGTTGAATAAAGGTGAAATAATGAAATTATTTTTGAAATAAGATGTTATACACAAATAATCAAGGTTGCAGTTTGAAGAAATCCATCATCAGGAGAATTATCATTGTAATTTTAACTATTATTATCTTCATCTATATCTATAGAAGCGAAATGGCACTGACTGACTGACTGACTCATTCATTCATTCATTCATTCATTCATCACCAGAACTAAAAATCGACTAAACCGAATGCGTTAAAATCTGGCAGGCATATTCAGTTGGACGTTTAGACGCTCGCTAAGAAAGGATTTTTGAAACTTCATAAGGATATGCCAAATATTTGACTTTTTCTATAGTTTTTCAGCGTTCTCTAATTTTTTTCGAGAACCAATCGGTAGAAAATGTTGATATTTGATGGACAGGCTCAGATAAGGTCTAGAAATGTTGTGTTGAAATATTTTTGAAATCCGTTCAAGAGTACGCCAGTAATCACTTCTTGAAAATTGTAAATGTATTGTGGGTTGCATATCTTCCGCCTTGATACGACCAATCCTTACTGTAAACTGAATGGTTCAACGAGATTATAGATGGAATAATTTAGAAGATATTGAATCAAGTTTCAAACTATGTCCGATATACTTCCCAAGATTACACTCAATATTAGCGTTTTAAAATTTTTCGGAATTTTCGGAGTTTTTCTGAGATTTTTCAAGAACAAATTGGCAGAAAATGTTTAAATTCGGTAAACAGGTCCAGATTAGGTCTGGAAATGCTGTGTTCAATAAATTTCTAATCCCTTCTGGCGAGCGAAGCGAGCCTGTTTGTCTCAGCTGACACTGATAGAGGTTTTGCAGGCGAGCGTAGCGAGCCTGATTGATTCACTTACACTGCCGATACCGTCGGGGGTCCAGGGGGCGGAGCCCCCTGGCTAGACGGAGAAGGCGAGCGAAGCGAGCCTGCCGGCTAGTTTATCATATACATACCAAGTGAATTAAGGATAGCTACGGCCTACAGATGGAATAAAGTATTCGTCCGCTCATTACAGTCTTGTATTAAGAAAAATAAGTTGTCAAGTTATTCTATAATATACTGGAATTATTTCAATTGCTTGAATTAATCTTTTTGCAGCTACTTTATCCAAAATGTTTTACAGGTAAGAAGAATGATGTCGATAAAGATGATGAACAGCACAGAAACAATCACCTAACATTCAGCGAAGAGCTCTTCTCACTTTGCTTCTAGAAAGTATAGCCTATTTTAGAAGACTGTCCTATTTAAATGGAAAAGTGAACGTTATTAATATCTTATATACTTTATATGTAACATCATTTTATTCAAGTTACTTTTTTTTAATTTTGATTACGGTACCGGAGATTTGCATGGTGATCAGGTATAATACCTAAATATTGATCATCACTTGATATATAATTTTATGTTCTATATCATTAAGACTACATGCTTCGCATAAAACGACAGCATCATTCTTGAATTTTTTATTTTTATAATGTGTGATATGTACTTTTAATAAAAATGGTTGACTCCACAAAAACTTTTTACTTTTTATTCTTATCAAATGATTACTGGACGTGTAAAAGTTTTCCTTAAGTTTATCAGAAAGATATAAATCAAGAGCAGCAGCCTTCAGAAATTCAAAATATAGTATGATGAAGGTTTTTCTTTCACCCGAACAGATTTACCACAAAATAGACATCCTTGATAAGGAACAAAAATCCTTTCATATATGGGCTTAATATTAGTCTCATAGGCCTATTAGGCTATTACGATAATAGTATTCTTAATATTATTATTCTATATGTTCAACATTTTTCAAATTCCAGAACTTTTTTCAAATTAAAGATTCTTTTTACATCTATTAGGCATTCTCATTTTTTCATAGATAGGAGATAGGAGTAGCCTAGTGTTACGCGTTCTAACACTTCACGCAGCGTACAGAACTATTTACTTTTTGTAAATCAAATTATTGTAAAATAATAGCATAGGCCTTCTGTTCATCCAAGAGTGTTAAAGAATACCGTACGTATTGAATCGAAACTTTTATTGCGAGCTTATTGCATAAAGTTCTTATTGTAAGAGTTCGACCTGCATGTAATAGTAGAAGATTCTATATTCCAGTGCGAATGAATGTGGCTGTTATCACTTTTTCCTGAATGAGAAATAAGGTACGGTAGCCAATTGTTGATAAAGTGAGCATTTGATAATTTTTGACGGCCAAAAAAATGAGTCCACAACTTTGCGCCCTTCACCTCAATTTCCTATGATGGGATTTCTATTGTGGGTACAACATTACTTAGAAGTTAATATCTTGGCACTGGGCATTTCAGTGCGGTACCTATCTGACTCAGTAGACTGGCTAGCCGGCTACTTTTCCAGAAGTTTTCACTGTTTGTGTTGAATAAATTGAAAAAAGCAAGGATACCGTAGTGAATATAGTTCGAGAACAAACTGTATGTAGAAATGTAAGAGACTCGAGAAATTTTTTATCAATGGCTTTCATCTCCATTATATTTATAATTTTCGTTGGATTAAAAAAAGTGAACAATTTTGTAAACAGTAAGTACCAATACCGAACATATAGATAAGAATGTTTTCAATAGCTTATAAAAAAGTATTTCAATTCTTGCAATATTCATTTATATATTTCTCTGTACTATTTATTATATGCATTACTTCGAACAAGGACGTGAGCCACATAAATCTTGATATTAATATTGATTTATTATTAAATGGGAAAAATTTGGTTCATATCCTGATATATTGAACTGCATGTTAGGCTCTACTACCTGTTTATTTATTTATTTATTATGTTCCCAACGGTATACACCAATTTCAATAAGATACAATAATATGAAAATATACACAAATTAACAAGACAAATATAAATATGAAAATAAGATACATGCAATATTATCATCATGAAATTAAATAATTAATTTGAAACAGTAGCAATCAATCAATAGTGAAATGACTGAAAATAGTTACAGAAATAATATATATATATAAATATATCCGTATATAAATATGCAATAGAAAACTATCAGCACAAAATTTCCAAATTCAAGCAATAGCAAGAGAAAAGTAACCACAGTAATTCAATACCAACAAGCACAACAAAGGAATCATAACTATATAGCATTTATATAATAACAATAACAAAACATAGCCACAAAATACATATGAGATCAGTAAAGCAAAAAATATATATAGAGGTAAAAAATAACTGAACAAAGAAACAAGCAAATAATACATAAAAGAGATATCCAAATAGTGATCAGTTAAATATAGAAGTTTAAATAGAAGAATAAATCAATATAATGAAATTAAAAAAAAGGAAGATGAACTCAAAATATAGCGCAAAAAAAACATAAATGCAATAAAGTAGACATGCAGCCAGAGGAAAAGCTACCAATACATTAGGACACCACACCCAAAAAAGCTATAGACCCAGCTGCAAGACCGCTCTCTTAAAAGCCACAGCAGACACTCCAAAGAAGTCATTCCCAGCTGCAGCTGCCTGTTGCATGCTACAAAATTTATAAATACTTCATGGAATTTCAATATCATCTAATAGATCAAAAACTATTTTGAATCGTTCCAATTCATTTTAAAATGACTTTGAATTGAGTTTTTATGTTCTATTTTTTGACGTGAAAATTGACAATGATTTCTTTTTAACTCATTTTTCATTCTTGAATTCCGGCTTTGACAAGAAAAAATTTATTGGCTAAAAATTCAGAACTGTAGTACGGTAGCCTATATGTGATTAAATACCATCACCATAGCTTCTTTCAATAGAAGCTATTAAAGGAAGGTATGCCATCACTCGTATCGAGGAATTTTCACCTGTTGAATCGGTATATCACACAGCGTGAACCTGTTGATTCCATTTTCTTTTATATTATAAATAGATGATAGAAGATCATAACAGCGTAATACTTTAATAATGAAACTTCCACACAAATAATAAAATTCTACAGCTTTGGATGGAATTTAAAATTAGACTATGAACTACTGCGGGTGCTTGCCTACGTGAGAAAATTAATATACAACCTACCTACCTACCTAATTATTATGAATGATCTTCTTCTCTCAAGAGATTAGCACATTATTCAAAGATTAAAGTGAAAATATAAGAAAAAAAGCGAATAATTTCTCTCGAACTCAATGGGCCAAAATGTGGTGTTCAGGAAAATTACCTTTATTACACCCACATAATATTAATAATTGAATTAATATGAATAATATTCATATTATGATAAAGCTCTAGTCCCTGAAAATTCCTCATCGATGCAAGTGATTGCCAGACTTCTTTTGCAATGTTTAAATTCGTTATTGATCTGGATTAATAATTGGAGAAGACAGTTGAATCATAGTTTTTTGATTAGGTACTTACATAATCCCATTCAAGTTGTATCATGGATGATGGATTGTCAAATTTGAAATTTTATATCGTGAGTGATGCTTCCACAGACGCTCAACTTATTCGGTTTCTGCAGCCAGATGATGTGGATAGCATAGATTTCAACAGTGACGACATGAAATTGCGCTCTAGTCTCTGTACACGCAATTGTGAAACTGATTCCGAACCGAGACTCTGCTACTATCAATTCACTTTAGAGCAGTACACAGTCATGGGCCCGTAAGTATTTTTATCTGATTTTTTCAATACTAACTAATTTTTGCAAGTAAATAAACTACGAGTAAGCTATGGTACCGTACATACTTCACTATGGTGAAGTACATACGGTACCATTTATAATAATATTACTCTCTCTGAATACTAGGATCCTCTTTGGTCATACGATTTATCATGTTTTTTATTTTAAATGTTAATCACAGTACCCTTTTCAATTATTTTTATTCATTCATCACATGTTTCGACTATTCATAGTCATTTTCAAATGCATTTGAAATGAATAGTCGAAACATGTTATGCATAAATGAATTTAATTGTACTTTGATTAACATTTTAAATAGAAAACAGAAATAAAGTAGTCCTGAAGAACATAAAGGAAACATTAAATATCTATTATGTGTTTGAGAGTCAGAATAAAGCCTAGGCCTACTCAAGCTATAATACCTTTACTAGGAAGGATAACAAAGTCTAGCTTTACTAGCAAAGTCTTATTATTTAGAATAGAGTAGAATAGAATTGCTGCCTTTATTTTCCTGGGAGGGCGAAGTAGGCAGCCGGCCCTCTCTTGAACTTGACTCGACCCTCAAATTTGAATGATGCTATCCTTAAAGGCATTGGGAATAAAACATGAGTGTTTTTAACCAACGTTTCCTCAAGATGTATTGCATTTCTTTCGCAACAGAAATGATTGTTGGTTCTAAATTTATATAGAGTTATGAATAGATTTGCAGAATAAAAACAAAAATTCGCTTTGGCAGCTGGCGGTCGGAAAGAGTGCATTTCAATAGAAATTCTATGATGGCTCAAAACATAATATGAATAATGAGCTATTCAGGGTATGAATTCAAAGGTGCCGTTTTTGAAAAACACAATCTCTGGCATATTATTCGCCATTTTCTCCGCCATTTTTGATTGGATTTTTTTCGTTGGTGGCTCAAATTCTAGGGCATAATGAGGGTATTATACACACCAATTTTCAAAAAGGTCAAGTTATTGGTCGATTTGTAGTGGTTTTTCAAAATTTTCATCCCCTAATTTCACCCCCTACCCTTGGACCAATTTGGCTGGTTAACGAACTTGACCGAGATATTAACACTAATGATTTTTGTGCAAAATTTGGTCGATCTCCGACAAGCCCTTCGGGAGTTATCGTGTTCACAAGAATCTGTACATATATAAATATATAAATATATAAATATATAAATATATAAATATATAAATATATAAATATATAAATATATAAATATATAAATATATAAATATATAAATATATAAATATATAAATATATAAATATATAAATATATAAATATATAAATATATAAATATAAAAATATATAAATATATAGAGATATATGAATTTGAACGGACATCAAATTGGTGTTCTAGGGGCTCGGAAACGTGTAAAAAATTTTCGATTGTCAGGGCAAGACCAATAGTGCATTTTTTCAAATGAAATGCACTAAAAAATTAATACAAGTCCCTGGTACCAGTATCTTCTATGTTAGAAGTTGATGACAACGTATAATATTGTAGAAAAGATATATCTTTATAAAATATTAGAAAACTACTTGAGTTTATTAATATTTCGAAAACAATGGCATCACAAATTCAAAATCAAGAATTTTAGTTTTAGAATGTGAATTATGATCAATGTATCTAACTTTGCTCCATTATTATTTTAGAGCATGTTCTGACTGTCCCCTAAACATATCGAATTGTTATCGACCTCAGTGTGTAACTGCGGATGGGATTGAGAAGATGGTTTTAGTCGTTAACAGGAGACTACCAGGGCCATCTATCCAGGTAGAGTAGAAACCATTACTAAGTTAGGTATCAATCATATAATACATCATCAGTATCTGATTTAGTTGTATTCTATTATAATTATTACATAAAAATACCAAAAATACAGAATTTTTATACTGGTGTAGATTATAAAGTTCATTATTATATTCCAAGACATTATTATATCTTATATATGTAGAATGTTCCATAGTTTCAAAATACATAGATTGGAGACATTGAAATGGATTTTAAAGTCATTATGTTTAACGCATGTGGGTGAGTACAGAGCTGTGGTAGGCCTACTCAAATTGTTGTAGGCCGGTACCCGATTGAAAAAATATTTTGCTACACCCCTACCCTTTCATATTAATTCATTTTCTGCCCACCTTATATGTTAATCTTCCTTTTATTTTATAAATAGGCCCTATATAAATTCTCTGCATTTTTTATTTTCCTATCCTATTTTTTCTATTCCATATCTTTGCTTATTTTTCTTTTCTTTTCATTCAATTCGAATATTCAGGTGTGCCAGGGAGACACAGTTATTGTGGATGTGAAGAACAAGATGCCGGGACGCAGCACCGCAGTGCATTGGCACGGTCTAAAGCAGAAAGGCACGCCCTACATGGATGGCATGCCGGGAGTCACGCAGTGTCCCATCCTTTCCGACCAGGTTTTCCGCTATAAGTTCAAAACACCCAATTCCGGATCTTTTTTCTGGCATTCGCATGATGGTAAGCACTGTTGAAAAACGTATTGGTTCTCTGAAAGAAGACCTACTGACTACTCGTACTTAGAAAGTTCAGAATGCAATTTGCCGTTAAATTATCGCAATAAGCGCTTATAAGTGTAAGAGAGGACCTGAGATATAGTCTCAACTTCACCTTGTAAAAAAAATTAATTTAATCAACATATAGATGTATTAAGGAAATTTTTGGGACACAATAGGTACATTTTTTGTTCAGGCACACAAAAAATGGATGGACTGGTTGGAAATCTGATTGTGAGAGGAAAAACCGATCCAAATCGTAAGCTTTACGACTTTGACCTGCCGTCACATGTGGTTCTTGTGACAGACTGGATGCATGAGACCAGTGATGATCATCAACCGGGGCTGCTCAGGAGTAATATTGGTCAGGAGCCTGATGCATACTTGGTGAACGGCCGCGGAGTTTATCTGGTATGAAATAATCATTATCAATTCAGCGCTGAAATCATTAAGGCATTTCAATAATTCATGTTTAATGATTTTATAATACAAAACATGACCTTGCAAGTGTGTTGCAATAAACGCTCTATTCCTTTGCTAGTGCTGACTATAAACCCATAGTTTAAAGTTGCAAATAATCACTTAATGTATGCCTGTAGCCAGAATTATTTTGATGAGATGTGATTCCTATACAAGGAAAAAAAATACCGATTCATCTGATAATACTAAATCTCTTGTTCTCTATAGAATTGATTACTTAATATTTTAAATATTATAATCTAAGAAATTTAAAATTTCTTTGAGGAGTACGGAACGGGTTTTATTGTTTCTCATTAGCATGGAGAGGAGAGTGAGGAGAGGAGATCCGAGCATTGGAGAAATTGAATCAAGTGTACGTACTCGTCTGGAAAATTATATACATTTTCAAATATAAATTCCAGGTAATAAACTAAATATTATTTCCGGTTTAATACAATTTTCCACTCAAGGAGGATTTTTGGAAACAATTTGAAGTGCTGATTTTCTTAATTTTTCCAGCCAGGCTTGGCCAGTATGATAAAAATGTCAGTGGTAGGTGGTGTTAGCCAGCAGTTGAGCATGCCACTGGGAAGGTTCGTAGTGAAACGGGGTGTCCGCTACAGGTTTCGGATCATAGGAGGCTCCTGTCTCTCCTGTCCATTCCGAATCTATTTCCAAAGTCATCAGCTGACTCTCATCAACATGGACATGAACTCAGTAAGGCCTGTTACTGTCGATGCTGCTGACATCTCTTCTGGTGATTTTTCTCAGCATCAATAACATTACTTTAATTTTACAATTCTCCCTAGATGCTATATGCTACTTGAGAGCTCTCAATCAATGGAGGAATATTAACTTAATATTGAAAAAAGTAGATGCAATTTCCAACAACTACATTTGAGTTGACCATTTGTTTGCTATCCTTGTTGGACATTTTCAAGAATTCCGTCAAATAATATCCTGTGTATACTTTGACTTTTTATAATAGAAAATTACTAGTTTTCATATTTTTAGCGTACTGTAGCTTTAAAAGTGCAATCCATTATTCAGAAATTTTATTTTGGTGACAATGTCACTCAGAATAATTTATATTTCTTTTGAAATTGATTCATTGTTAATTAATTGTTCAATAATCATTATAGAACTTCTCATTGTACATTTTACTCTCTGGATAAAGCTTTAGTCAATAATAATAATAATTATAATAATTATTATTATTAGTGTCGGTTCTTTGAACTCGCTGTACATCTGTCTATAGTTTCCAATAAGCTCCAGGACATTTTACATATACCATACTATGAAAGTTTCTTTTTCTCAGAGATACCGTACTTAACAAAGTTTTCAATAAATGTAGATCTATTACCCTTATCATGTTGATAAAAAAATTGTTTGAAAGAAGGTTGGGCCTACTGAGATCTACATTTATTGAAAACTTTAATATGAAAGTTATATAATTCGATGTATAGAGAACATTATATTTATTCATTCACCAGATTTGTTCACAATGACTAGTTCATATTTCAAGTACTTTCTCATTATTGCATAGAGAATCATAAAAGTATAGGAACGTTTTTTTCCTACTCTTGTCAACTACATACTCTGTGTATTTTGACCAAGTTTATCCATACTATATAGTAAACTGCTATCAGATAGCCTAGATTACAGTGACTATATAAGAGTCACTGTAGCCTAGATCATATAATTATTTCCGGATCTGGTATGTGGTTATTACTCACCTCTAATCAAATTAATAAATACAATTATCGTAATTTGCGTCAGAACCTATTAGGATTTTCAGTAAAATTTATTAGGTGATTCAGTAAATGCAGTTAGAGTGAAAGTCATCATATAACTATGTTCACATGCGTATCCACTTTTGCATGGAATGGTGAAATCTGGACAGTTTCAGTGACAAATTGAGCAATCATTATGAACAATTAAACGCTGGGAATAATATTGTGACGAATATGAGTATTTTAGAACAACGTTTTCAAGACTGTAAATATATTCATTCATTATTCAGCATATTGCAACTTCCTGCAGCTGTGATTGTGATACGGTATTGGAAACAGTGAATTTGTAATGAACAAATTCTCCGTGATGAGAATAAAAAACGAGAAATCAAAATTAAAAGAAAATATTTCAATGCTTTTGAAAAGAAATTAAAATATCCGAATCACATAGTATCGAAAAAATTGTAATTGGTTTTTTTTTTATTTTTTGTAGGGCCTATATCAATAATAATTGTGAACTAAGGTCAGCTAAGTATTTTTTCGTGAACCTATATTATATTCTCACTCACTTCATGAATTTGAACTAGTAGGCTAGAACCAAAAGTCATCACCGATTTCAATCAATGTCTTCTCTATTTTTATTGTTTCACATATTTGCAGGAGAACGATTTGATTTCGTAATAAATGCAAACCAAGCTGTAGCAAGCTATTGGATCTACATCACTGGTCTTGGAGCTTGCAGAAATAGCAGAGGCGTAGCTGTACTGCAATACGAGGGTTCTGTGTTATCGAAACCATTGACTCCTATGCCAGGAATAACCAGTACTCCTAACGGCGCTGTGAGTTCAATAAAATATAATAATAGGCTACGGTAATAAATAATTCGGAATTGTGAATTCGAGTGTTTTTAGGTATTTAAAAAATTGTCACTTTCAACCGTTGTCATGATTGTGACGACATTAAAAACATTCAGTAGGGAAGTCACTCTGCATAAAACAGAATGATTTTTCAACCGGATTTTCTTTTCTTTTGAGCTCAAAATTCCAAAGCTCTAAAGGATATAATGTATAAAGTATAAAGTAAGATTATGCTTTCAATAATTATTATTCTCAACACATTTCAAATTACCTCTTGACGATAGCTCAACTACGGTATTCAAGAATATAACCCAAGTGAGGTTTATTATGATTTTCTGTATGTTGTTTTACTCCTCTTCCTCTTCCTACCTTTTAAATTTTCTTCTCAACTTTAAACTCTCAATGTGATTTTTTTAAGTCATCTTATCTATAGGAGATTTTCTTTACTTGCAGGTTTTCAACCGGCGAAATTCAGTCTGCAGACCAAATACGAAGCAAGACATTTGCGTGACACAACTGAGAAGTCAGAGGCGCAATCCTCGAAAGCTTGTGAAGTCTCCTGATGCCAGAATACTAGTCAACTTTATTTTTTATCAATTCAACAGACAAACTCTATTCGAAGAAGGAGATTACAAGAGATATTTTGGTAAGGGAAAAATTAAAATATCAAATTTTCTTACTGATTGACAATGTAGGACAATCTGTTCTATGTGACCTGTTTTATATATTTTGCTTGGTATTCTCATTCTATCAGTATGGTATGATTTATATAATCCTGATTCGTCTTATCTCTTCAAATTCAATAAAATTGAGCGTGCTGACTGATCAGAAAATTAAACGATTTTATTTGAATCGCAATTTTTTATATCAGGTGAATTTTTATGTGTGTTGAGTGATGATTCACGTGTCAGAGAATTAAAGTTTCACGAAATTCAAAAAATTCGCTTTCTTGGATCATTTTGAAATTTTCACCTTCAAAGCACACATTCAATTTTCAATGCAATCGGATTTAAAATATATCAATAATCATTTTATTGTTTGACCAATAATAATATTGTTTACAGCACCCTACAACCCATTCACAAACCAAATAGTTCTTCTAACGTCGGTGGTGAAGAATGTGTCGAACAGTATGCCTTCGACTCCTTTGCTGAGCCAGATCGGCGACATCGGTGACTCCAAGTTTTGCAGTGACGAGTGCCTGACTCGGGTCAACACGACGCCCTGTGACTGCCTGCTGTTGGTCAAGGTGCCACTTGGCGCTGTTGTCGAAATACTATTCGTCGATGACTGTTAGTATTCTTGCATTCGAGCTATTTGTCTTATTGGAATAGCCTACCCTATCAGTGATGCCCTCCGTTTTAGTGATTGGTAATGGTAAAATTGATAAACTCCGCTATTATGTTGATTGACTGATGGGATAATGGAATGAAATTATGATATTCTTTATCATGTGAAAGATAAGACCACAGCCAACCTTAATCAAGTCTTTCCAACCTCAATTATAAGAGATGGATTGAAAGAGAGCTTCAGTTGGGTTCCGAGCCACCGGAAAACTAATTTTTGTTTTGATGACCTATATTTAGCGAAGAAGGCGTAAAACGTTAACCCGCCATACAGTTGGGCGAGAATAGTTTTGTGCAAAAGCATTGTTACCGGTACCGTATGTTATTTGTTTCCTGTTTTTTTTCTTCTCTTTTTATGATATCATATAATAATTATTATAAAGAAATTGGAATTGTATTTCGATTTGGCTGTTGAGATGGTTTCAAAAATAATCCATTGATTATAAACACAAATTCAAATTTTCAATATATTCCAGAGCACCAGAGCTAATCAAAGAATAGTTCTCAGTAGCTATTTATAAAAGATTGAGGACATAAAAGTCAACATCTTTACAGATTGTTTTGTAAATGAGTTTTTAAAAAGCTATGAAAATGAGACGATCCATTTTAGATCCAGGTTAGACGTCAAACCTGTAATCATTCGATAGCAAAAAAAAGAAAGTAAAGATAGTAAAATAGTAAAGATAGAGCAAGATCTGGATTAAATTTGGGCAAGAACCTACAGCAATGATTGGCGTCTAATGATAGCTCTAATACTATTTATACTTTTATTTATTCTACTCAACTCCGTCAAATCTGTTCCTTTTACCAACAAAATTATATTCTGTCTAGGCAGATGGAACCTGGAGGGAACCGACCTTACGGATTCAATATTCATCATTATAGAAAAGAGTAAAGTTAGCTTGTAGATTCTGACTAGATCTACCAGAGCCAATTCCGAACTTGAAACCTCAACCTTTAAAAGGAATATGCCATGACTTATAACTTGTATCCTGAAATTTGATAAATAAGCTAATCAGAAAAGTGTGTTGAGATTAAGATGAACTAGCTTATCAGAACAATGTGTCAATTAACATTTTCTTTTGATTGTTCATTTATAGCTGAAATTTCTGAGATAGCCATCAGTCATCCTTTTCACATGCATGGCTATGAGTTCTACGTTATGGAAACTGGGTTATTTACTGCTGGTAATAGACAGACGCAAGTGGCCTCTCTGGTGGAGCGTCTCGAGAGTCAGACTTATTCAAGGGATGATTATCCCAGCAAGGACACCATCGATGTGCCCGCATATGGATACGCTGTTACCAGAATAGTCGCTGATAATCCAGGTTGGGAAAGAATTCATTTTGAGAATTCAACTGTCTTTTTATCAATCCAACTTGACCTATAATACGAGAATGAAAAATCAGTGACCTCTCTACCTCTGATTAGTGTCTTTCAAGTTGCTAGAAGAATGATATGTATTGCTACTAGATACTAGAATAGTTGTAGTAGAATAGAATATGCTACAAGAATATCAATAATGCATATAAGAATATGCTACTTTATATGCGTATATACAGCTCGCATATGCAGTAATCCTATCAAGACTACAAGACTATTCATAGCATCTACAATTTTTTCCCTCAAAGTGCGCATATACAGTTATACAGTACATAGCATTTCTAATTTTCTTTCTCCTTTATAAGTGCACTCTTCTCCTATATTCGATTTTTCTAATTACCTGGCAATTCAAAATAATTACAAACTAAACTTTTTCCCTGTTTGATAACTCACGAGGTTTACTATATTTCAAAGGTACTGTGATTATTTTTATTGAGCCAGTATAGAGTTAGTGATAGAAGCCAAATTTAAAAGAGAACTCACGATATTTATATGCTAAGTCCCTTTTTATAGCCGATTACATTATTCAGCCTATTTCAGCAGCCTCATAAAACTTTAGAGTACATATTCATAGAAAGCTTACCATATTGCACCATTTTACTTGAAATACCTATTACCGAATTCTACCAACAGTGTAATGCCGTATAGATAAGCTTCAAATGAATCTTGCCTCGAAAAGTGATACAGGTGTTATCTTATTATTTGCGCAGGTTTTTGGTTTGTACACTGTCATTTCATCTACCACCTGATAACCGGCATGTCTCTGGTGGTTCAAGTGGGAGAGCAGTCTGATATGCCGGCTGTTCCTCGGGGCTTCCCCACCTGCGACGACTTCCTCTCCCCTGACGCAAGCCTCTTGTGACTCATTCTTCCCTCCAACATGCAGCCAATCGGAAGTGAACACGATCGCGACTGTCGAATTCCAAATAAATCGATTTCAAATCAAACGGAAAATTTAGAACTGAATGAAAAACTGGTTTTGTGAATGAACTTTGGTTTTGGGATTGGAGACAAACTGCATCACTTTTTTCGTTTCACAACAATGTGCAACGGATAAAATGTCTCACTTGAATTTTATTTGTTATTGGTTTGGATTTTATCATTTATTATTGACTCATTGGTTGTAATGATTTAATTACAGTTAGGCCAATAGGAAAGAAATTTATCACTATCCTCACACATTGGTGATAAGAGAGTGAAAATCCACTTGGACATTCTCCTTCAACATCAACAAGCAAAATAGCTATGAGAATAATGAAAATTCGATACTAATTATTATAATCTCCTTTTGTTTGTCCAAGATTTCCTGTCTCAAAGGAGGATTTTCATATTTTATAAGCATAAATAATGATAATTCATAAAGTATAGTTGTGATACTTCATTTCAACATTGACTTTTCAGCTTTAACAATATCTACACAACAAATTTTATCGTTATCTCTCGAAGTCAATTTTTTTATTCGAATTTTATAAACAACGAAGTTTTTATGCAACAGTACGAGCTATGTTCGAATTGAGTTTCCTCAACAAATAGTTATATACAAATTGTTTTCAATAATATTTTCTATAATAACCTAAAATGAATGATAAATCGCTGATTTTTATATTTTATCATCTTATATGACTCAAGTTTCGTTTCTTCAACTACCCGTAATTACTATTTTTCAAAAACTGGTGGACAAAGAACCCTCAAATCACCTTTTATTGTGCAAAGAGTCATCTTGTGAAATAATACCCTTCATCTCAGGTACAGGCATCTTTAAAATAATCTCAGGTAGGCTCGACATCTTTAAAATTATAGAATTTTCAATCTGTTCCAGGCCCACGATCTAATGAAAAGATGAAAAATAAACTATATTTTGCAAAATTAGTCCGCCCTGAACAAATTTCACGTTCTAACATACAATTACATTTATTCACGAAATAAAAAGTCAAAACAAGAGCAAATTGCATGAGAAAATTGAAAACAGAGATAATGCTTGTTATTTTCCGCAGCAATTTTTGGCACAGTGCTGTAGTAGTCATGCCTCATACCACTCGCCACACAGCCGGTGCCACTGACCTCGCGTCAGTGAATGATTTCTATCGAAGAGCAGAAAGGAACCCCAATCAGATACAACATATTTGGTTCACTGAAGAAAGAAAACAATTTTGGTCTCTAGCCTCTTTTTTCAAGATTTTCAAGATTCAAGAACAAGGGTTCATCAACATTTCAAGATTGGAACTACTCATTTCATGAATTTTCAATCACTAATCCACAGGCTGATGAATGCCATACATTTCTAGGTTTCCAGTTCAGATAATTAGAATGATCTCCAAATTTCTTGATTCATTTACGACGAACGATGTCTATACTACAAGTCTATCTACTAGTCTACTAGCACTGAGGTGTTTTTGGTAATCATGTTTCATGTTTTACTAGGCGACATGAAACTTTCAGTTCGGTTGACATTAACGTTCCGTAGCAATTCATTGAATGAGTTGTAAGTTGTTTCTTTTCTGATAAGAGAACGTATCATTTGAGCTCTCTTTCCATATCACTCACCTCCCGCCTCTTTCAAACACATCCCCTCCCTACCAAATACTACGAACACAAAACTATCCAATTCAAGTTGAAATTCACATTCACGTCAGTGCCTTTGGTTACTTATCAGTTCCTGTGTTATATCCGCTAACCAGTAAGTATCTTGAATTATATTTCATTATCAGCTCAGTAAGTTCAGTTTCAAGTAGTACAAACATTAGTAGTGGGCCTACATAGCATAGTCTGTATGAGAGAGTTCCACAATTTTATTCAATATTCAGCTTCAGCTATTGCAAAAAGCATGATTTCCACTAAATTTTTTTCTGTACTACTATGAGACTAATCAATACATGAAATCTTAATAATTATAAAGAATTGTATGCTACAAAATTGTTATTGTATGATAAATTGTTTATTGTAAACTTTAGAAAAATTGTATAAAAGCTCTTCCTGGAATTTTTTATCCACGATATAAAATATTTCTCATGTTTACCGTAATCAACGAGCCGGCCCCAGGGCAAAGGTTTTTGGGTGTGCCCGGCAGTAATCTCACGCTCCTCCTCGAAACATCCATGAAACTTGGAATAAACTTTCTCATTCAAGATTCGCAGTTTCGTAATCAGCAGTTTTAAAAACAAGTTCCAATTATTTTTTTATTGAAATTGGTACTTGGAACAAACATTTATCTAGTAGGCTCAGTCCTTTTATTATAGAAACTTGATGTAGCTACACTATACTGTATTTTTAAATTATAACAAATTCAAGTATTCAATTTGAATCCTTTGAAAATTGAAAAATTTGGTATTCTTGCAATATGTATTCTTGTAACGCATGTAAAGTAATTAATAGTAATTTTTTATTACAAATAACAATAGCATTAGGTTCATGTAAAGTAAGTTACCCATTTTATAGTTTGGTGTACTTTTCTTTCAACGAACTTAATTCTGATATCAACTTTCTTTATAAGCAATTCGAGTAGGGTCAAAGCTTACGATTCAAAGCTTCTGTCATTGCATCAAAAATTTGTTTATTGAGACAGGAAGCTCAGACCTGGAAATGTTGATTCTTTATCAAATAGGTAGCCTTTGCTACAGAATGAGAAGCAGGGAAGGAAATGAAAGAAAGTCGAGTCAAATAGAATAGGGAAGGAAGTACAGTCTTGAGGAGTAAACAGGAAATTATTGATGTACTGATAAGTTTTTAAGTTTTAGATTTTTTAATTTATCAGTGATTCTATCATAACGAAATTTATTGGACAGCGACAGGACAGGAAATAAAATATAAATGAATACACTGAATCAATTAGTTTACAATAAACGGAGAAATGAACTCTTAAACAAGATCGCAGTTTTTCATCGAGATGGAAGTATTGCATTGATGAAATCGTTCTAGAACAATACTAATAATTATTGAGATGTAGAATTATTGATTGAGAAGTCACTGTTCGATCTTCAATTATTCTAGTATATTGGATTAAGGTCTTCAATTCTTAAATTGAAGAATTGAATTGATGGAGAGAAGGATATTCCAAAGTACTCTGGCATCAATATAGTACAATAATATCAATGATTTTATCAAATTTATTAGAAAATAATCTACAACTATAGATTTGGAGTCATAGTTTATTGGAAGACTTCATAAAAACACGCACCTTTTTTCTCTAGGTCCATGAAGTTGATTTACACAGCTCTCTTCTCATTTTTAATGTAGCTTATTTTTTGTACCATGATTTTCTTCCTGTGTTCGATTTTTTCATGTGTAAAATATGGGTCTTTCGCGAAAACATTTCGTAGAACACCCTATACAGAATCCAAATTCTTGTAGGCTATTCATGTATTTCCATGCAATACGTACATGTCCTCTACCTTCTCTTGCTTTTCACCAAAACGGCTCTCAAATTTTACGATTCATGGGAGCGTATTTTTGAGCAATTACTTAGAAAGATAATTCTTATCGCAACCATTAAAATCAACTGTTGAATTTGTCATATAGTGCTTTTATATAGAGAGCACATAAACAAAAACAAGTGAAAAGCGTATAAAAAAAACGTCAAAGTCAAATTTGTCTACCAACTATATCTTCCGTTTTTTTCTCGTGAGGAATAAACAAGCCATTGGGTGGCTCGTTGGAGGAGTGATAAAGCGCTGGTCTGATAACCAGGTGGACCCTGGTTCGAATCCCAAGCGGAGAACAATTTTTGACCACAGCACAATCACATATATACGACCACCCCGTCTTTCGGAGGAGACGATAAGCCGTCGGTCCCGATTACCTAAAAAGTAGTCGTCATCTATCATTCATTTCATTACCCACGCACAAGCCTTTGAGCTTATGTGGGCTTCACCCTCATAAACAAACAAGCATCGTTTCAATTCATGGGATAGTCTATGCAAATTATTTTACACTATTCTATTATTCCATCCAAATTTTGTCACAGCTGACGATTACAAATGCAAATTAAACCATGAGGTGCATCAGCTTCTAATGCATTTGACATTGAAGTATGTTCAATAACAGTTGCGTAACTTGGAAGAACATATTAACCACAATCTACAATAATATTACAATGCTGCCTGCCAAGTTACTCATTTCGATTTCTTGCACTTACATTGCGAGATTGTCCAAGGTCGACGAAATCATTTTCTTTTTGCTGTGCTTGGGAGATTGCTGTGCTGTGATGAGGGATTCTGAGTCACCATTTCAAACTTCCGGGTCAAGCTAATTTCTAGTCATTGTATTCTAGTCTACAATAAATTCTTCAATTGTTTAGCCACATTCTAAAACATGTGGGACCAGCGTTTTTTGGAAGTTTGTAAGATTATCAAGATTTAACATGATATTAATTTATTTGCGAATATTAATTAAAAAATTTTGAAAAGTGTATATCAAATCAAATTATTATTGAACATCGATATAGGCTCGTTACTTGAGTAATTATTAAATATTTTACCAATTGGATGCTATGATAAGTTCAGTTCAATGGTATAGTTCAGGTAGAGAGTGACTACTACTCTTCTTCAATCACTAGTAGAGAGTAAAGTAGTTCTGGCGAATTTACAAAAAAAATTCATGAGAACTGACTTAATAATTTCATTTGCTTCCGGAATCGTTTCAAAAGGTTTTCAATTACTTCAATTCCCAATAATAATTAATGTCTAGCAGGAAATTTGCTGCCACATTTTCAATTTTAAGTACACTAAGGTATATACACTATGCCGGCCTCTCATTTCAATTACAGAGGCTACTCCCATCCAAAGAATGTCCTTAACATTCTCCCAACTATTGCATTCTTCCGAACAAATGCCTTTACTCGAAGAATTATTGTTAACAAGGCTCAGCTGCAGCAAATAATTGCGATCCAATAAGAATTTACGATCGTTTTTATAGTTCGTTTTTGATGAGGTTCTTCACGGTCTGGTCTAACTTCCTACTCTCTTTAGAAATGATACATTCCTCAAACTCACATGAAGTAAAGTGAGTTTTCTCTAATGAGCATCACTTATTAATTAAGTGATTAATTTTAAGTGAGTATTGAGTAATACTCACTTAATTCTATACCATACTTTATATAGGTCCACCCAATTAGACACTATAAGTTCTTTGAATTGATAAATCTCAAGGGTCTTAGAATAAGAAGTATCAGAAAAGAGTTGAAATTATGAGAAAAAAAACAATGTTAAACCCATCAAACAATTAAAAGGAGCGAACAAAACAGTGAAACACTGATGCCATTCAAACAAAACTACGATTGAGTGAGAATACTATAGCCTACTCGTACTACTTGTAAAGTTGTAAGGGTCCAAAGCCAATAAATAGTGCTCTCCAGTTGATACCAATAATTTTTTTTCAATAATGGCTTATAGACGAATAAACAATGAACTCTTTTAGCAGATGATTTTGCTCTAATAAATGTATTAATTTTCGGTCTAAAATTCGTTCAGTTGAAATTCCATGTATATCTCATAAACTTATACTGTAATGAGATATTCATGCGTTTATAAAAAAAATTTGGCTCACTATTGAATTGGTTTAACACTTCTCTCTGGATTAGTTTATCGTTTTGACTCTACTCTTCTCATTAAATCAAACGCATCGAAGATTTCAAGTGCTGGAAAGAATACACAATGAGTGCTCACATCACTAACAGGCGGAATGCGCAATACTCGCTCACGAACCCCATCTCTGAACAAATAGTGTACTTAGAGTGTACTTCAATTTCCCAACACATTTTCCTTTTCATGGGGCACTCTTTGGCATGAATGGCGTAAACATCGTCGTCGTCAAATTGTCAGAAACTAGCGTGCAAGTGGACAGCATCCGCCCAAGTCGATCCTTTTCATTGCACCACTCAACTTGATGCTCATTACTGCTAATCGAATTTGCACTGATCCAACACTTAGTTGTGAAACACTTGAACAGCATAAGTTACTTCTTTCTTTGTTTCTGAGACTCACTTTGTTTTGTTGTGTTTCGTTAATCGTTGAATCGTGAGTTGTTCAATTTTATTCCTTTTGCTGGGTAGGAGTTGGCTATTTCTAGCATCAAGGCTGCTGTACACATGAATTTAGTATAAGTTACCTATCCTGTATATTCAATCGAATACTGTATGAATGTTATTGAATTGTTACGTAGGAACTCAGCAGCGATACATTCTACCAATAGCCGGCTGGCTGTATTCAAGGTCAATTTCCAGGCTCTGAATCTATAGATGCAAAGATACATTAAATAACAATAATTTACTGGTGTACAGTAAAAATAGCAAATTTTGTCTACTTGCAACTAAATTTGGAAGACTTTTCAAGTTCTTTTGTTGAATACTTTATAGTTTGGCTAATAAACTTCTGCTAGAAAATATTCTGGCTCTTCAGTATCCTTGTTCATACAAGATATTGGGATATTTCTCTTGCAGCATTTCGCGTTCATGCTTTTATTCGAGAATAACAATCTCAAGGAGAAACGCTCTCAAGTCAAAATAATTCAGTCACTTTACGATAACATACATTGCACATGCAGAAAATATATACAGTGTGTTTCAGGAGTAAATAATAATTATCAGGCTGATTCCTTACTCCAAGTAGAGAAAGAAAAAGGTTTATTGGATATACCCCTGAAAAGGCTCTATTAACGACATAACAATTGCAAAAAATTGAAATTTTCCCAAAAAAATATAATTTTCCTATTTTTAGAGGCTTTATTCAGATACAAAAAGAAAACATTTTCTATGTAAAATTAGCTGAGGATATTCAATTAAACTACTTTAACTTTTTCGGGGGTATGTCCAGTGGAAATTTCTTCTCTATTTGGTACGTGTAAGGAATAGGTAAGCCTGAGAAGTATCGCACATTCCTCCTAAAACACCCTGTGCTTGTTAATGTGCAAATTATTGTTTTTCGAAGGTAACATTCTTGTTGTAGAGATATTAATTTCACGACAGTTGATCATCCGCGACTGCTTCATCAATATTAAGATGAATTACCCGTTTCCACTTACCTCATTTATAAGTAAGTTCTTGCTACAAAACTTTTGCGATCATTACATGTGAAACAACTTGAAGAAACACGAGATAGACAGGTTAGGGAAAGATTTCTATAAATACAGCCTGTATAAAGCATGTTGCTCGTTCACAGAGGGGAATCGGGTCGGAGAAGGAGTTGCGACTCCTTCTCGACTTCTCCTTTGAGCTCTCTCTTTTGAATCACCATCTTCCACTTCGCATTCTTTTTAAATTGTACACTATCATAGAGTAGTTTCGATTACCGTTCTCTTCAAACCATGTACAGAGTGCAGAGGGCTATAGTTTACACTTTTTGGGAGAGTATTTCTCTTGAATTCATTCTTTGAATACCGTAATTGAAATGTTGTTCAGAGTTTTATATCAATGCGGGAATCGTCAACAATATTATTCATTGATTGAGTACCCTATGTTTCACAAAAGTTTTCTAATACATTCAAAATAGTTTCTATGTACCTAGGAGTTTTTACAATCTACATGCATTATCCTTGTATACAAAAAAAAATTGATATGAATATGGACAGAATATTATATTGTGTTCTTTCGGTTAATTGTATTATTTATCAGTTATTGGCAAATAATACATAGCAGCACAGTTTAATACAGTTATAACCTCTTCTTTTTCTTTGGCGTTAGTCATCAAGGTTCCATACCAGAACCAGCTGAAGCCGGTTCTCCAGCTGTATAGCTGAGCATTACCTACACATATTGCTCCAATTCATGAGAAACACACAGTTCCACTACACTGGCTCTGCTTGGCTTAGACTTTGCTCGACCCACGACCACGGCTCAGCCGACTGGTTCACTTTCACCGGTCAGGGCAACTACTATGGTTCGCACAGGCTGAGAAGACACGCCGTTGCAATACATTTTGGATTACAACTGCGTGTCTTTTCAGCTAACACAAACTATATCAGCATTCCATGCCTTTGCCGGTGAGGTTGAAGGTTGGAAAGGAGACTGCTGCCTGACTACTGCGAAGGCCGACTGTGATGGAATAATGCACTATGTACCTACCAGTAATCGCCAACACCTTCCTGGCTCATTATTCGTTCAACTACTTCCTACTCAATTTCATTCATTCACAGAGAAACTATCAATATTTTTATGTTTTATCCCACACTCTAACGGAAAATAGATTGGAAACTGATTCATTTACGATAGGTTGAAATATGACCATGAAGCCCACTTACATTAACAGTGGATACACATTTGAATAATTGAAAGTCTATCAGCAGCATTTCATGCATCTGATTATAATTATTCAAGCGATTTATCTTATTTTTTGTACATTTTAGGTATTTTTCAGCTCAATTATTGATTTTTAGTTAACTATTATTATAGTACCTTTAAGTTTTTTTGAGCCTGATCATAATAACTATACAGAGACTGTATAGTCAGTTTCCATAATAATAACAATAACCATTCAATGAGTGCATGATGTTATTAATCTTACAGTGGATGCAGATTAATTCATACAATATTCGAATTTTTCAATTTTCGAGTAAGTTACTTGTGAAGGTGATATTGTGGTAGTTGTCCATATGTATTGAATAAAAAGACTCGATATTGTCAAACCACAAATTTGGAAATTATGTTTTGACAATATAAGATAGTCTCAATGGAGGTGGAGAAATATGTATGGCATTTAAAGTTTTATTTCGATTCAAATAATTTTTTTCGAGTCTACTAAACTTTCTGTTTTCTGAAACTGCATCTAATTTTATCCATCCACTCTCCATCCTTTCTGTCTGTCTGGTTTTCAGTCTTGAATTCAGTCTTGGACATGTGTGCGTAGTCTGGACGTTAATGAGAAGCAACATACTCGCCTAAAAAAGCCTGCAAACTTAGTTTTCACCTGCTGCTCTGTTTTCACCTATGTTAATGACAGGGTTATAAAGGAAACGAGACGTAATCTTTCGGCGAAATCTGATGATAGGCGTTCTGTTTCATCCAAGGTCATTTTTGTGGTGGTCGCGATAAAGTTTGTTTATGAGGGTGAAGCCCACATAAGCTCATAGGCTTGTGCGTGGGTAATGAAATGGATGATAGATGACGACTACTTTTTAGGTAGTCGGGATCGACGGCTTATCGTCTCCTCCGAAAGACGGGGTGGTCGTATCTATGTGATTGTGCTGTGGTCAAAAATTGTTCTCCGCTTGGGATTCGAACCAGGTTCCACCTGGTTATCAGACCGGCGCTTTATCACTCTTCCAACGAGCCACCCATAAAGTAATACAGTGTCCATTCATTTCCTAGGTATGACTACTGTTTTTCACTAACACATTATCTGGGATCTAAGTGAGCTTCCACTGATGTTCCCGGATGTGGGTTTGTGATAATATATTATTAGTTTTCTGATGTGCATGATCTCTTCTTGTATGATCTATATACAGTACATACAAAACGTTTGAAAATTAGTTATGGAAACTTCGTGAGAAATTGCCATTTTTGTTGACGTACCCTAAAATGCACTTACACTATATAGCATAGTGTGACTGTTAGAAGTTAGAACTAGTAAAGAACATACTAGAATTAATCTAGTAAATCTATTCTGAAAAATTAATTTATCATTGACTGTACCAGTCACTTTTTATCAAATTCTCGTATGACTCTCTGATTCCATTCAACCAGTTGCGATTATGATTAATATACAGAATGACTTATAACATATACAAAACTTTCATAAAACGTATTAATTTTTATTTTTCAGGGGGAAAAAATTAATCATGGAATTAAAAATGAACAATCAATGTATATTTGTCAGTCAGTCATAGTATTCATTTATTTTCAATAATCGTATGAGTCAGGTGGCGTACATGAACGCATATACTCGTATAATAATGGGTTGATTGATATTCAAATACGTTTTCTGTGTCAACCATTTTATATTGACTATTGCAAACAAAATTGTTAAACACGACATTAATAATTCTATTTCTAATAAAGTATAACATAAATATCTTCCTCTAATATACAGAGTGTTTCAGGAGGAATGTGCAATTCTTCTTAGGCTGATTCCTCACACCAAGTAGACAAAAAAGTTCCATGAGACCATCCCCCAAAAACGCTTTTTTACCGAGATAACAATGGCGGAAAATTGAGATTTTTCAAAATATATTAATTTTTTATAGGCTTTATTGAGGTTCTAAAATAATCAATTCCTATGTAGAATTTACTGGCGATCAAAATCGCAAAATTGACAAAACGTAGCACAAGTGATAAATTTGTGTTTAGTAGCGATTTTGCGATTTTTTATCGCCATTTCTGAGATTTGGGTAAGATTTACACAATCGCCCCCATTTAACTTTTTCTTTAGAATCCGACTCTCTTCAACTTCCATTAATAAATAATATAATTTTATGATTCCGTATCCAGTTATAACCCTTATTGTTGAAAAATGGCGTTTTCTAGCATACTTTCCCAATTATCTCAATAACCGTTAAAGTTACAAACTTGGAACTGGTTTCATTGAATTCCTCCAGTTAATTTTACATAGGAATTGATTATTCTAGAACCTCACTAAAGCCTCTAAAAAATTAGAAAAATTAATATATTTTGAAAAATCTCAACTTTTCGCCATTGTTATCTCGGTAACAAAGCGTTTTTGGGGGATTGTCCCATGGAACTTTTACGCCTACTTGGTGTGAGGAATCAGCCTGAGAAGTATTGCACATTATTCCTTCTGAAACACCCTGTATAGAAGCAAGAACGTACATATTATACATAAGACATTACAATTATTGTTAACTTGAAAATCATATATGTGTATTAATCATTATAATCGTAAGTTATATTGCAAACATCTTCATACACAAAAGGCCCAATCTTCATGTGTAGTAATGAAGTCTGTGAAGACGCTCCCATCAGCTCCACCCGGTTTGAACTTCCTCTGAATAAAAAAGCGAAGAGCAAGTTGGCCTGCGAACCAATTGATGAGCACGTTTTTGCTTGGCTTTGTGCAGCCATCGTCACAAGGCGGTGTGAGATTTGCCCTGGGTGTACACGTCTATTGAGCCGGCTGGCTTTACAAATAAATTACACGTTCCTCAGAAAGCAACAAAAGCCTCGGCCTCGCCTTCCTACATAATTTGTTCCCCTGACAAATCATTAACCTGAGTTCTATCAGGACCAGAGCACGCACATGCCCTCTCACACTCCCAACCTCCCAAGTCAACACTGCACTTGTTTACATTGAACTAATAATATACTATTACCAAAGGCATTGAAATTTCCAGAAGTTTTTTAGTCGAAAAATATGTTATATTTTCAGGCTTTAAAATAAGGTTACTTCTAGTCTTTGAGTAAATACACACCTGATGAAAATGTATCATGAAAAATATCATAATTTTATCAATATAAATAGCAATAATAAACAAATGAAAGCTCCAAAATGAAAACCAGAAATCAACCAAAAAATAGATTTTACATGGAAGCTACAAATTTTTTTTTTCTTATGAAATACTTTTTTTCAATGAAACGTATTCACATACGAAACGTTGAATTTGGTGACAAAAAAATCCAGGTTTTGAGGAAAAATTAAAAAATGGGTTCGGATATATACTGGATACATATTGCATATTGCTGATACTACTACTGGATACACCTACTGGTTTTCAATCTCAATGGTCCTTTTTCAACTCTAATGATATTTTTTTGTTACTTATTCATTGAAGATAAGAAAATTTTTATCCATTTTTTACTAGTTCCTACTCAAAGAGTTTTAGAAATTTATACAACATGAGAAGTTATACTACTTGTGTCTCTTTCAATATTTCAGAGAGGATCTTTTGCAAGAACATTTAATTTTTTTTACGACTACTGGATAAGCAATCAAATACTTGGATGGCGTGATTCAAGTGAATTCGAATACTCAATCTCCTTGACTCAGTTAGAAGCACAGCAAGAACGTTGACCCGAAATTTTCGGTTAGACCTATAACTCTAGTGTACGAGTATTTACCTTACCTTCATCATCACAGCAATTCTACTTTGCGACACTGTATCGACGAGCTCTCATACTCCATCAATTATTTTATTTGTGAGAAAGTCCTTCATTCCAATCGTTGATCAGAGCAGGCATTTCTGTGGCTATCCTTGAGTACAAGGTGATTCACAGGTACGTTGTTCTTTTTGTTGGTTCAACTAGTACAGTAAACCTGCTAAACAATTATCATAGTTTGAAAACATTATGTTCAAGTAATTAATTCTGAATAGCAGACAATATTAAAATTTTTAACTTTTCCTACATTTCCCAATTCATTACTTAGAGTCAACGCAATACTCGCTCCATATAGCAATTATTATATTAACTTCGAACCCTTGAAAGGCGATTATATTTTCGAAAGGCTGTTTTGTAATACAATAATGTAGATTGTCGAGTATCATTTTTAAAAATAACATGGAGTGAGTTTAGTAGGATTGCATTTAATTCAGCTGCAAGAAATTCACGCAATTTTGTGAGTTTTGAATTTGGGACAGAATATGTAGGCCCCAGAGGTCTACTGGTGATGAGATCATGAAGTGAGAGAAAGTAGAAAATAACTAAATATAAACTAAAAAATACACAATAAAATGAAAACAGTAGCCTACTAGAAAAATTTAGTTTATCTGTGTAAAAACTTAAAAAAATGCTTCTTTCAAAAATAGCAACATTTTAAATAAAAGTATAGTCCAATAGGGTCATTATATTCATTTGAATAGAATAAGTCATAAAAGGTAGGCTAACTAGGTGTAGACAATTGCTTATTCTACAACCACTTGTATGAGAGTATGGCGGGGTTTAGTTAGATTGCTCTATTACAATCTATAGTAATGCAGTTTGAATTGTAGACAGAAATATTGAGTACACTTATGGAACTGGTTTTCCCTGCAATAAGGAACGATAAGTACTGAGTGGTAACTTATACATCTCATAGTATGTCATTGTCATTTTTATTGAATTCATTCTAAGAAGACATATCAATCAAACTTTGGTATTTTTTGTATAACCTTCAGACTTTTCCAGGAAATGTCGACTTGGAGCCGACTTATTCCATCAGATCGACTTCGCTACTGAAGTTCTATATCCTCAGACAGGAGCCTACTGTATATTATTCTCTCTAATCCAACCGGTTCTCTTTTAAATTTAACTATTTTTGGAGCAGAGGGTTCGATGTACCTCCACTTGAAAAAGATTGACAATCCCATCAATCACTTCATGCAGTTTGGTTCTGGAAAGATGAATTATATAGAAAAGGGTTGGCCCATTATTGTGCTTGAATTATGTCTTATTTTTGAAAATTTAATGTTCAATTAATGAATATTGTCTAGATTTAATAATTCTTTTACTCATTAATTCAAGTAAAAAAGTTATTGATATGCGATAATTAACAACTAATTAGGCCTATATAATGCTCTATTATTATGATTTTCATAATTGCTGACTCTTTCTGTTTCTGAGATCTCAGAAGTGAAAAGTTAATATTATAGCAGCATAGCAGGTAGGCTAATTTATATAATAATATTGACAAAATGACATCAACTTATTAACCTATAAATTATAATAATAACGAGCTCAATAATATTGCTGGTGAGAAGGAATAGAAGTGATATAAAACGAAAGCTCGAAAAATACGCCCTGGCCTGGACGGTTTTGAAATTGGGGTATCGATTCACATATACAAGAACTCAATGGAATGAGAGATCTAATTTCGACTTGTTATTATAAACGGTAATCATAAGTGGCACGCAATGGCATGATTGGATGCAATTTCTCAATCACTTATTTAATTTCGTTATTCCATGAAGATTATGAGGATGAATGAAATCGTATAAGGTAATAATTATATTAGTTTAATCTTCCAATATTTTTTTCATTATATAGATTGAAGTTAATATCTTTACAAAGAACTATAAATTTCAAATTGCATTGTCAGTGAACTCTAGAAATGAGTCTCTTTGGAGATAGTGTTATCTTTACGTTGGAAAAACCCTTCAAAATGAAACTGAGAAATTTTTTACACTTGACTCGATCATTCAGTTTGATTTTATCTTGGCAGGAATATCTCCAATGGAGAAATTATTTACACATACATTCATAACTCTATAGTGCGTGAATTTTCAGATGATTAGAAAGGCGATATAGATAAAACAACCTTCGGCTCAAGATGATGAGGTCCTAAAGTTAGGAGAATTTATGAACTATGAAAGAGGGGGAAACGTTATCATGAAACACAATAGACTTATTCAAGAGCTGTGCATGACGAACTACATTACGGTACTGTAATGATTGTGATGTAAAGGGAATTAGGCTTATCGACTATTCGTCAAACATTTGAAAATTCAAATCTGTGTTCTTCCTTCCTCATTGGCACACATTCAAACCTCTAACTTCCATATTGAAGTGTGATAAATTCAGCTTTGTTGTCATGGAATTTATCCACAACAATATACAGGGGTGGCCTGAATAGGTACCATCAATGCAATCAATATGCTACTAAATAGAGAGGTTTTATTCAAATACATGTGAAGCATGTATTGCTTCAAATATTTCTTGGCTTCTTGTATCTTCCAACTCCTGGTACTGTAAAATACAATGAAGGAAGAGAAGTAAGGTAAGCTACAACTACAAGTGGGAAGAGCCTTCTTCGCTCCATTGCACCGTTTGCTGAAGCGGGTATTCGACTCGTTCCTTATTATTAGTTTTATTGCTGCAGTTTGGTGGCCCAATGTGGAGTAACTTACTCCTTACTCCCAGACAAAGTACCGTATAAGAATGATAGTTATTCTATCTCACACCGAATACATACCTGTACGATACTAATTTATTGTTGTGATGTACAATATGTATATTGGATAATTTTGTGAATATACCACATTTTTACTGCAGCCTATGAAATAATAATTTTACCAAATTCCATCGAATAAACAAGTTTCAAATTTAATTAGGAGCCGACTAGATTATTCTGAACATGTATTTTTAAGTTTCTTATTACTCATTAGGTATCACATATCAGTGATTTGCATGCCCAGTGCTGACAGGAGGTGAATTTAAAGTTCAATTTATTAAATTTGACGTAAAGAAAGATATTAAAAATGTTTATTCAATATTTGAAGATATTATAATTATACAATAGCTGCACCTCATTTTTGACTTAAATATTGATAAACTCTTTTCTACAGCAAAACTTCTAACTCTAAAAAACTCTATTGCATTTTATTGTTTTAAAACTAGCCTATATTTTATCAACTCCTTCAATATACATAATGAAAAACTCTTAACAATATAGCCTACTCCAACAATTTCTTTGATAATTTCAATACTGTAATAATAACTCATCTCTATCTCTTAGGCTGAGGCCGCACTGCCGGTGGGTAGAGCCTGGAGGGTGGAGGGTAGTTGGTAAATCTATAGAACATACACACCATCCACAGTAATACATCGTATGAATAGTATGTGCTCAGCCGCCATCTTGAAATTCTTAAATGTGGACAACATAACCTCAAAAAACAGAATGACGTCATACCATTCATACAATGGTAATACTGTAATACTGTGGATGGTGTGTATGTTCTATAGATTTACCAACTACCCTCCACCCTCCAGACTCTTCCCACCGACAGTGCGGCCTCAGCCTCATCTCGGTACGTACTCTAATAAGTTAAATATTATGTGTAGCCTATTTGGCTTCATCATTAATAATTTTATCTGCAGATGCATTTTCATACTTATTGTATTATATATCGTTATCATAAGACATTCTAGTTATTCACTTGTAGGCCTACTTATTTAGAACTGTTTTCTTTGGATTTTCAACAATAATTCATTATTTTATTTCATTTTATTTCCAGGTCAAAATGCCAATTGATCTGTACTACGTGCCAGGAAGCGCACCCTGCAGGAACGTCCTTCTAGCTGCCAAAGCAGTCGGCGTCGATCTCAACCTGAAACTGACCGATCTCAAGTCGGGTCAACACCTCACCCCTGAGTTCATCAAGGTCAGCTACCAACCTTTTTTTGTAGATTCCCTATTCCACTAGAAATGTGAAAAGTAGTTCTAATTCGTGTAAATGAGCCATCCTTCCTCATCACTTAGTTTTAAAGAAGTTTTTTGTTGTAATGTGATTGGGAAGGATATTTAAAAATTTAAAAGATTTTTTCTACAACTGCGCGTAAAACAAGATTTCACAAGCTGAATTTTCCTCGTAAAGTAGCCCATTTCTGAGGAGAATCTCCATTATGCTCGCTAACCATCTGCGCATGCGCAGTAGAATTACTTTACGCTTGCTAAGCAACTGCGCATGAGCAGTAGAGTTACTTTATGCTCGCTAATCAGCTGATCATGGCTCATCAAAAGTAGGTCAGGTGGAGTCATAACATAACCTAACAAAAGTCGACAATGTCTGATTGTACCTGTAAGTTACCGGTAATTATACAAGAGTAATTTAATAGTTCGCAGTGTTTGAGGACTGAAAAAACTGTAGATTGACAGGTTCGTGCAGTTGTAGAAAAAATATTGTATGTAACTCGCGCGTAATGTTTCTTTATTGCTCTTGCAAAATTATCACGCTCCGCTACGCGTCACGTGATAACTGTTTTGCGCGAGCGATAAAGTCGCGCATTACACTCTTAATACATAAATAGCTATTTGGGGGATTTTTTAGAGTTAACATCAGCAATTAATGTTTAAACATTAAGCCTACCATTTTTGAATAAATTTCTTTACTCATGAAGGAATATTTGCAGTTCCTTATAAAAATGGGACATTCATATATATAGATAGATATATGACTATATAAGAATGACACACAATGCAATTTCCAAAGAAGTGAAGAAAATCAAGATCTTCTTTGAAACGCAGAGTTATTTCAAAGATATGAAATATTTTAAATAATTATATGCATGTTGTTGGGGATTTCAAACCGGACGTTACAATACTGTACATTTAAGAAGTTGGTAATGGTAGCAATAGTATTATAAATTTTATATTGAGGTTATCAACAATATTATGATTTTTTGTTGCAGCTGAACCCTCAGCATAATGTACCAACCCTAGATGACAACGGCTTCGTTTTGAACGAGAGGTCAGTGGACGAGAGTTATTCATTTCCAAATAATGTAAAATGCCATATTATTCAAATAGCCTTGAGCCAAATGGTTCTTTATCAGCTATAGCATATAGCTTAATTTTAAATGAATATATTAACTTACAAAAAAATTAATCATAAATATAACAAAAAACAGCATTTGTACATAGGCCTACTAGAATGCAATACAACCAATGATTTTAGATCCGAATGTGACTCTGATAGTAGGTACCGTAGATACTTGAGAATATGCACAATTATTTTTGAAAATACTGTAAGATATATAGCCTACAGAAATTTCATAATTATAATGTTCTACAACACGAGTAAATAATTTATTGTTAAGTGAAGATGTAGATCAGGCATGCCAGGATTTGTCAGAATGTATTCGAGAGGTAGCTCTCTCTCTAGGAGCCGGTCGAATAAGTTCAGAGAGATATAAACAAAAGCAGGCTTGGATTGATAATGAGTGTTGGAAAGCCCGAACTAAGGTCTTATCTTCTTTGAATCTGTACCGATGTATCAGTAATGATTGCACCCGTAAATTATACGTATATGAAAGGAATGAATTCAAAAAACTTTGTAATGCGAAGCGTCAACTTTATCAGAAGGCTCTCCTCAATGTTATTTCTTCTGCACAAAACCCAAAAGATTTCTGGCATGTACTGTATAAATTTAAAAAAAGATAAAAAATTGTGAATAATTCTATAACTCCATGTCAATGGGTAGAATATTTCCGTCACCTATTGAATCCTGAAATGTTGGCATTGCCTTGTTTGTATGCGGAGCCCTTCATTTTGAACGATAGATTAGATAGTGTCTTCAGTCCAGAAGAGTTAAATAAAGTTTTAAAATTGGTAAAAAATAATAAAGTGCCAGGAGAAGATCAGATTCCTTTTGAGTTTTATAAAAATGCGCCAGCTAGTATGCTAGGTAGATCGCTGGATATCTACAATGCTATATTCACGTCAGGTAGAGTCCCAAATAGTTTCAGATCTTCAATCATTTTTCCGATTTTTAAAAAGGGTGAGAGCAATATAGTAGTTAACTACAGAGCTATCAGTTTTTTAACAGCATTCTTTAAAATATTTGCAGTGCTAGTTCTCCATAGACTTAATTGTTGGGTGGAATAAAATGATATTCTAAACGAGTTTCAGGCTGGCGATTTCGTGAAGGATATTCAACTATTGTTAACATATTCTCTCTAACATCTCTCTAGTCTTCAGTTGGCTGAGAAAAGGGATAAATTATACTGTTTTTTTTCGTGGATTTCTCAGCCGCGTTCGATTAAATTAATAGAAAAGCTCTGTTATATAAACTCAGTAACTTGGGACTTTCAACTAAAATGCTGAATATTTTAAGAGCGTTGAATGAATACAGCTACTATAGAGTATGGTGCACACAACAAGCAGGAAAATGTGATCTCTCACAGCGATTTCAAACTAGTTCAGGGTTAAGACAGGGGTGCTTAATGAGCCCTTTACTATTTTCTTTGTTTATGAATAATTTAAATGAGGAACTAGACGGAGGGATATTGATAAATGGTAAAAGGATCAAAGTTTTATTGTATGCTGATGATATAGCTTTAGTTTCGGACTCACCAGTAGGGCTCCAGTACCGATAAATAATTATATTTACATGATAAATGATATAGAGATAGATAAGATAGATAGATATAGAGATAGATATAGAGATATAGATAAATAATTTAGAGAGGTACTGTGAAAGATGGAATTTGAAAGTGAATCTGGAGAAGTCGAAGATAATGGTTTTCAGGAATGGAGGTAAACTAGCTAGGTGCGAGAAATGGAACTTTAAAAATGAGCAGATTGAATGTGTGAACCGATACAAATATCTGGGTGTGGTTCTAACTCCAACACTGAATTATGAAGCACAGATAAGAGAGAAATCGGAAAAGGCAAAACTGGCGGTGAATATGGCATATGGAAAGATTTTCTGAAAAATGACGAGGTAAATTTCACAGCTAAGTGCAAGTGGTTCAAAGCTTGTGCGAGGGCAGTTTTGTGTTATGGTGCTCAAGTGTGGGGTTTTAGGCAGTATGATACTATAGAAAAATTCCAGCGGTTTTTCATCAAGAAAGTTTTTTCGCTTCCCATAAATTCGCCAAATTATATGTTGTTCATTGAAACTGAACTCACACCTCTTTTCGAGTACTGTCTTCGGCTACATTACAATTATATCGTAAAAGTGACTGAAATGAAAGAAAATAGATTACCAAAATTTCTAGTCCAACAAGTGATTCAAATAGAGATGCTTCTGGTTTAAAGAGTTTAAAAAGTTGTGTAATGATTGTGAGATAAGTAATGATAACGAAATCAATTGGAATGTAGATTTAGGAAAATTCTTACACGCTTGAGCGCAATACATAGGGATAAATTCTGGCAAGACGCTCAAGCCGGGCGATTCCATACTATGTACAAAACCCTCAACTTGAATTTGGGTGAAAAAAACTATATAAAGAAAAATAATTTAGATATGTGGGTGATGAGGTGGGTTTTCAAAGCAAGGGGCGAGCTGATAGACTTGAATTACAAGCCATGGATAGCTGATAATAACTATACTTGTTCCATGTGCAATTTTATGGAGGTTGAAAACGTTTCCCACTTTGTAGGTCGGTGTCCTTGTTTAAAAGAATGAAGAGCTAAATGGTTAGGGGCGGCGGTTCTCTCAAGGGAGGTATTTATGTTATACATGAATGGCCTGGATTGGAAAAGTTTAGCATCTTATTGTAGAGACGCTTGGAGATATAGACGAGTGATGGTTGAAGATTTCAACTGGTAGGCAAATCTTAATTCAAGTAATTACGAATAGAATGTCTAATCGGAGTAAGTTGCATTAATCAAATTATATTATCTATTTGGCTCTATTAATCTTCTCTCTTTATAAGTTGTTATATATGAGTACATAGCTGACGTTTAATAAGGTATGGAAGCAAGTTTTACTTTTGAAATTTCTCTAGTATGAGAGAAAGTTTACATGTACATCTGTTTCGTTAGAATTAGTTCAGACTATATTTTGTTTTTGAATCAATCTTTTTTCGACTACCCGGCTAACGATTTACGAATCAAGCCGTAAATGTGTGTGCTGAATATAATTGTATTGTATATATGAATTGAAAAATAAAACACTTTTTCTATCTATCTAATTATAATGTTCTATGAATTTATAGAATATTATGATAAAAACGTATAGATTAATCGCACATGTTACTTTAATTTTGATTGGGGTAGGCCTGGCCTATGACTTCAAAATATAAATAATTAGTGAGTAATTCTTCTTCTTTGAAGGTATGTCTAAATGGATTGTTTAGAAATACCATCTTCTTGATTACAGGAGACCTTTGCAGGAAATTAAGGAACGTTTTATATCGTATTGGAATTCATATAAATAAACAAATAAAGTTTTTTTTACGTTTTGCAGCCGAGCTATCATGACCTATTTGGCCGACCAATATGGAAAGGACGACTCACTGTACCCAAAGGACCCCAAGAAGCGCGCAAAGGTCAACCAGCGCCTCTACTTCGATATGGGAACCCTCTACCAGAGTTTCGGAGACGCTTATGTGAGTTCTGCTTGCAGAGTATCTCCCATGAAATAATTAGTTGTTTCAACTTACGGAACGGTACCAGAGTAGCTGTTATCAAATTAATCAGTCTAAAATGTTATGATTTATTTCTGAAATTATAGGAATTACCTAATTATAATATAGTACCGTAAAGACTGTTACTCGGAAATTATTGAAGGATTAAAATTCTATTGGATTAGGAAAGCATAGGACTAGTATAAATAGAATATAATTATAGACGTAATAATTTCAGTGCTCTACTTGTTTTCATCGATACTCTAATAATCGTTAAGTATGAAGTGAATAGTGATTTTTATTGGAAAAACTTTTGTACATTTAAAGCTCCGTGGATCATATCAAGAAATACCAAATTTCGCATTGAGGAAAATTGAGGTTATTTTGCCAGTGGAACTTCCTATTGGGACTCCCCACCAAATATGGCATACGATATAATAATAATCGTTGACTACACTGATAGCGCCAGCCCATTTCGGTTTCGCTTTGTAATTGATAAATTATAAAAATAAATACAAAACTGAAAATAAAAATGGGAGAAAGCAATACAATGAGTGTATGAGATGCTTAAAAAACAAAATACTCGATGAGAATGACATATTCTTGAAAATATTAAATAAAAATAATATACAGGTACATGTTCTAAATGTCTCATCAATTAATAAATTTGTATCATTGACTCATTGAGTTTTGTTTCAAGACACTTGTGTAAAGAAACTATTTTTGAATGAGAACGTGACCAAATATACAGTTAATATTGAATATTCTGTCCTATTTCACTATTGGAGCTGGCTTCAATGATTTGAAGTAATTTATGTTGTTCATTGCAGTACCCACACATGTTCGGTGGAGCTCCTCTCGAAGAAGAGAAGAAGAAGAAACTTGGAGATGCTCTTGTCTTCCTTGACGGATTCCTGGAGAAGTCACCGTTCGTTGCCGGTGAAAACCTCACTTTGGCTGACCTGGCTATTGTAGCTTCCATTTCCACCATTGAGGTAATATTAATTAATAATTGAATTTATCATTTCAAGGATTCAATGTACAACTAACTTTTTTACTGCATTCACAATTTGTATTGTGAACTAATAATACTACAGGTTAACTTGCCATCAATTATAACTATTATCTTATAGATATTTCTGGAACTGAGTCACAGAGCCTCATGGTTCACATGCAGGAGGTTCTTTATAATATATTTGTAATTCACATGATATTACATTACTCATAGTAGCCTACTGGAGTATGTCACATGATGCTATGGAGTCACATAATAATATAAAAGACTATCTTACACTGAGAGGAGCATATTTGTTGAAATACTTTTCAATCCCATATTTCCTACTCTCATGTACCGAAGGTTGATTTTAAGTACTCGTAAAAAACCCTTATTAGTTTTGAATATTTATGAGAAAATAGGGGAGAGAAGACGTTTTAGACTGTGCATTCATTTCCAAATAATAAAAATTTCAGGGTGGTGTAATTAGAATTTATCAGGGTGGATTTTTACTGCACTTCAATGTGCAGATAAAATCTAATGTAATGTTGTGTCTTCACTTTCTTCAAAGTGAACTCCAAGGTTGGAGTATAATTTTTAGCAATTACGATGGGATTTTTTTAAATTATACAATTTACTGTGTGCTCGTTTGATTCAGTTGTCATCCTAAAAAAATCTAATCCATGGTACCCTTAATGTGTTTCAAACCAAATAGCCGAATTTGAATACCAAAAGTATCTATAACTGTTTAAATACGATACAGGGAAAACGTTCTCTACATTTTACAGAATTTACAATAATTATTTCAAACTAAACCCTCCTTTGTTTCTTCTTATTTTGAACATTATTCACTTGCAGGCTGTTGAGTACGACCTGAGCCCATACAAGAACATCAACAGTTGGTACGCCAAGGTGAAGGCGTCGGCTCCTGGCTACAAGGAAGCCAATGAGGAGGGAGCCAAGGGATTCGGTCAGATGTTCAAGGCAATGACCGGCAAGTAATCAACGAGGCCCGCCCGTCACACCACTTCATTCCTCATTCACACTGTTCAATGTGTGGCATAGATTAAATATGTTCAATCTGAATTGCTCAGTTTATATTTCATCATAAGCTGACAAGAAATTACCGTTTGGTACCTACTACCTACTATTCACATTAAACAGTGCAATGAATTGTTCAGTATTTACGAAACTATCATCACAAATTCAATTAAGAAAAGTAAAATTGTTTTATACGCACAGAATTTAACTTTATGAATTTTGTTTTTATAGATTTTGTTGAATAAAATAATTCTATTTCTCAGATATGTTTCTTCTTTAATCCATAATACCATGTGACGTGAGTATGTTTGACATTAAGGTAACTACTATTCTTTCAAGGTTACTTTCTTTCTGTTACTTCGCAGCCTGACTACGTTATTCTCCAAAATTTGAGAAACAGTTTTGGACTGAGCCTGCAGTTCCACTTTCAAATTATGTTATGATTTGTGTTTGCATCAATAATGAATGAAATAAGATAATATCAGTCGCGAAAGGTTTTCTAGCTGATTATTTTAAGATGTTGATGTGAAGCATCTACTGTCTCTTTAATATTTCAAAAACATCATCTAGGCATAGCTGAATCCCAACTCAAATTACCAAAAACAGCTGTGGGAGCGTATAAGGAGCAGACGAAACCGCCTAACGTTTTTGCGTCAGCTATAGTGAATTTGAGTAAAATATGTAATATATGTCATACATACACAATTTTTTTCTGAAATGAAGCAAGGAGGCACTAGATATCGGGGAAATAAGTTTGTACATAACAATATATAGTTATTGGAGAAATAAGAACTATAGTTGAAATGAATCCTCACTAGAAGGATGGTTTGGATAAATATCCCATTAGGTTGAAAGAAAAAATATGAAAAAATTGACAAAATACCACATAACAAGAAACGTTTTCGTTTCACTTGGTCGGTCGTGTTTCAGCAGCAGGGTGATTAATATTTAACCAAATTATGCTGATTATAGTTTGAACTATGAAAGTAGTGTTTAAGAAAAGTATCCACACAATTAGTAATTCAGTTCCATCATCATTCATTTTTGAAGTTCTAATTTGAATAGAAGAAGAGTATTTTTATACCAAAGATTTTTTCACAACAGTGCGGTCCAGGCCCGGATTGGGATGAATAATATAACTTAATAAAGGTATTCACAATATGGCGACAATACACAAAAAATGTGACCATCAACTCATTCTATCCGGGCTTGGGAAAGAACGCTGGGAAAAGGCATTTATATAAGTGAGATTGGCAAAGGTGTTCAATAAATTTATCGCAAATAATTCTTAAATTTATTTATTTATTTTCAAGTTCATTGATCAATCAACTACTAATTTGATTATAAAATTAGTTTCATCTTCTCAATTCAGTGATGTTTATAGTTTGCTTGATAATCACAATATCAATAGTCTAGGTGAGGCATTCTTCACTTAAATAAATAATATCAAGACAGAATTTTCCTGCAGACCTGGTGATAATTAATAGATAACGCAAGACTTTGAACTCGTGAAAGTAACGTGAGTAGCAACTATAAAATGTCATTCTCTATATTACTTCAAATATTCCATAACTGAGTGAGCACAAATTGATAATATCCAAATATTAAATATTCACGTGATTTTAGAGAAACGTGACTTGAAATACAGGAGAAATTCAGAATTTCAACATATTTTGTGACCAGAGATGAATCTTGAGTCCACAAGAGAAAAATTATTTTCAGATGTATGTTAAAAATATTTTAACAAAAAATATAAATTAAGTCAGATAGAAAATGAATGAGATATTTGTTAAGAAAAATATAATGATGGAAAACCAAGGTGAGACAAGAGGTTTCATTGAGTAGGCCTATGGTAATATTTCAGAGATTACGTCAACAAGGTACCATATTTTTCTAACGAACTAGTATGAAGATGGATAACAGGATGAGTATTTAAAAGTAAATGCTTGTTTACTCCAAGAAATACCTACAGTACTAGCAGTCAACAAAACTGAAAGTAATCTATACTGTCCATAGTGATAATCTAGAATTTTTAATGAAAAATTCAATAAAAAATTGTATTGAATATTAGTGAAGATGGTGTAAGGTTTACCATCGCTACTGAGGGATGTAGCGAAACATATAGGTTTAAAATACTCTACACAATAAATTTTGCAGTATTTTTGCAAAAATAAAGATTTAGTAATATTTGTTCACATAAGAAAGGAACATCATCTCTTTTGAACATCTGAGGAAGTGAAACCCTTAAGAATAGTTTATAAACTTTAGTTCTAACCAACATTTTCTTGTAAATTTGCTCAGCACACTCAAATTCTAGATTTTATCATTATTCACAGTGGAAATTATTCGAATTCACAAGTAGTTTTCTAGCAAAACGATAATTCGTTTATTGATGAAAATTCTTCTAGAACGTAGAAAACCAACTGAAATCTGATATAATCAGTTCAAAGTAATAACACTGATACTGTTTCATGAAAAAACTATTTCTCGTATGGATCAATTTATAATACAGTGATTTAAAATAATTTGTACATTGCCAGTTAGAACGGCAATTATAACTTATTTGTTATAAGTCTCTATAGACTATTTTCAAGAAGAAACAAAACAAATACTAGTAGAAATTTGAAAAGCAAGGAAATGATAACGAATTGAATAAAAATAATAGAATGCATCAATTTTAGATTGACTAGTCTGACAGCAAACATAGGAATTTTTGGTTTCTAATTCCTAGGTATAGGAAAGTCATGGAACGTTTCAGCAATAATTGACTGAAAATATTTCCTAATTTAAAAAAATATCATTGGCTATTTTGATAATCTACACATAGACTACGTTTTTAAGTACACTTACAACTAAGTGAGTATTTTGTCGAGCATTATACGTTATTCAAATAAAACCTATCCATTGGATTCTATTTCGTTGTACTTCAATCAGTACTTGTACCTCTGAATTCAATGACCACTAAAAATCTAGAGGCAATCAAGAAAATTTTTGTTTTCAAGTTTTTAGTGATGAAAGACTAAAGTAAAAATCCAATTTTTGAAAGAACAGCCCACTAAAAGGCTATTCATTCATCTACTTGGATGAATAAATAAATAGAAAACATCACTGAATGGCCAGAGTATAGCTCTATTACAACAAAAGTTGGACGTGGGAGCAAGATAAAGTCGAAATTTGAAAATTGTCTAGTAGAGTCAAGTACTGTTTTCAGGATCCGACCCATCACCATTGACAATGTCATCATCGTCGTAATGCACCAAGGGTTCAGTTTTAATTTTCTTGCTAAGAGGAATATCATCACTCTCCTCGCTGCTAGTCCGTTTTCTAGATTGAACAATAACATTGCTATCATCAAAGCCGTTGTTGCCTTCAGTTCGACAGTTACCTGCATCCTGCGATTCGTTCTCACCATCGGTGTCATTATCGGTCCTTTTGATAACAGCTGGTGAGCTGTCGTCGTTCTCCTGTTCTGTCACGCCATTGGTCCTTGCCTCTTCGGCTTCCGTTTTCATACGGCACACACCCCTAAATGCGTCGTTGTTCTTCCACTGTTCCTCACCTTTCTCACTGCTATCGTCACTATTTTTCGTCCTTAGCGCGTTGTTCTCCTGCTCCAAACTCACAACAGCCTCCTTTGCTTTTCTCAGCTCTTGCTGCAAATAGTAGATGGTGCTCTGCATGCCCTCCACGTCTTCGTCGAGGTCCTGTAGAAATTCGTCCATTTCTGTAAATCAAAAGTGTGTTTCTATAATTATTTGATGGTGAATGTGATATTCATTCATTCAATAAAATACAATATGCTTGTGGAATAAAAACACAGACGATTAACTATTCTAGTGTTATACATATTTAATGAAAAGTATCATCAGGCGACTGATCAGAAACAGCGACCCCGTATAGAAACGGGAATAAGCTGAGGAAGAATGAAAAGTATCATAATTAACATAATTTTATATAGGCCAATTGTTTCCAATGCGGAAATATGAAGTCAAGATGTTTTCGATTTCAAAACCAACATTCACTAACTAAGAATTTTTAGAAGTGAAGTAGAAGAAATAGGGCGCAAAAAAGGAAGCACATTATATTGCAGAACCAGTAATCGTATAGTATTTGGAAATTATATAGCTAGCCCAGTTAATAAAGGTTTTTTCCGTCACAAAATTTGGAGAAAGCTGGATTTCTCACCATCGATAGAACCACCCCACAGGGTCATTTTCCCATAAGTCCCAAAAAACCCCGCTGGAGCTTTACCCCCCCCCCAAAAGTTCAGAAATGCAGGTTATCACAGGAAATCAATTATCTCGGTACTTATTTATTGGAAAACCTTCATTTATATGTCATTTGATTCGCAATATTATGGGCTACAATATTGGTCCTATTAATATACACATATACACAATATACACATAGACCTACTCTTCAACGGTTTGGGTTCAATCCACTCTTTCTGCTTTCCGCACTTGCAGTAAAATAACAATTCATCATTTTCAATTGCACTTGTTCGAGAGAAAGTGATTCCTGGGGAGCTACAGGACTTACTGTTGAACATGGACTAAAGTTCACACAATTTTTTTCTCCATCCCAGTCGAGCAGATTCTTCTTCTAAATCATCCACTGCTGTAACTAGTTGAAGGATTGGAACGAATGCTGCGTTGCTGCCTGGAAGCTCCTGAGGTAGAAGCTTAAAACGAATTTTTGAAATGAATGAATAAGATACTTTCCAATAGCTCCAAGTAGGTGTATTGATTACCATTTCAAAAACATCATCTGGGCATAGCTGATATTAACTCATGCGCTAGGCTTGTGAAAGCCTCTTCTTCCCTGAAAGTAGCATCTTATTTAGAGAAGTTGATGAGGTTACCACTAGCCAATACCACAGGACAAACCCACGTGGTACGGGGGTCGGAGGGGGATGCATAATAATACCCTATACCCTCCTATGATAATAAAGAAAACATAATATCCTAATACCCTCCTGTGTTTTCCCAAATCTCATGTGTTTTGCCACAGGACAAATCCACGGGGGACGGCTGGGGTCGAAGTAGGATGTTATCCTCAAAATACCTTTTATTCCCCCAGAGTTTCACAAATTTATTGAAATAGTACAGTTTATAAGGTGCAACAGTTCAGTATGTGAAATAAAACAATCTGGCCTTTTCAACAACCATCAACAACCCCCTCCCCCAAAATTTGTACCCCCCTCCCCCCTAAATGAATTTATGGGGTCACCGCTGGCTACTATAATTACTATTAGCATCCATTAAATACAGTATTATAGTAAAAAATATATATTTATTGACAATAATGACATAATTTGTTGATAAATCTGGAAAATCTGAAAAGTGTCTAAGCTTATCCTCCCTGCAACTCGGGAACCGTTCAACTTTGCGTAATTTTGTAGAGAACAATTTTTATTTGAAATTTAATTTAGAATATATTTGTATTGAATACATTTTGTCCTCAACCCTATAGTTTTTGAGATATTTTGAAAAAACTGAAATTTTCTACCTTTCACCCCCTCCCCCCTCAAACTGACGCTCAAAAGGTTGTAAACTTCTACCAGACAAGAAAGGGGTTATATAGAACAGTTTGGCGTTGGAGGGAAACTTTCAGCTTGGATGTCCCGGTTAGTATCTAATTGCACTGTACTGATAGGGATATGCTCAAACGGTAGTTGGCTGATGAGGGGGCTTGACCACGGCGCAACGCCTCGGCTGTTTCCCCTTCCACTGCGTCAGCTCGGAACGTAAATGCATAAGTATATACATGATTGGATTCGCAATGAAAGTCGCTAAACTTTTTATTTCGGGTACTTTTCCCGAAAAAGGGCTTCCAAAAAAGGTAAACGGAAAAAACTGAAGAGTGGACTTTGAAAAATCCAAAATTTAGACATATATGTAATTTTTGTGAAAAATCTATCACTTTTATCGAAAAACTTAATAGGACCAATATTGTAGCCCATAATATTGCGAATCAAATGACATATAAATGAAGGTTTTCCGATGAATAAATACCGAGATAATTGATTTCCCGTGATAACCTGCATTTCTGAACATTGGGGGGACTGGGGGGGAAAGCTCCAGTGGGATTCTTTGGGACTTTTGGGAAAATGACCCTCTGGGATTTTTCTATCGATGGTGAGAAATCCAGCTTTCTCCTAATTTTGTGACGGAAATCGCCTTTTTGGACCTTTATTGACTGGGCTAAGCAGGATATTTATAAAGATCCATCATGTTTATTTTTTCGGCCTCGTTATCATTATATTGCAGACCAAGTTATTGCATAGTATTTGGAAATTATAACTTTTATGAATATTCATCAAGTTTATTCTTTCTTTCGACAAGAATTGAATACCAGGCTTGTTCAGTAACGATCTTCTCACCTGATTGTGATTTTTTAACTTCCTCGCTGAAACTCTTCTGCAGTGCAAGGTCGCCTTCGAGTTTGGCTAGGCGTCCACTAGAGATCATCCTGCCAAGCTCCTCGTTCTCTTGATAGAGCAGTCTGCACTTTGCCATCAGCCTTTTTCCCGTATTACTGACAAATTAAAAACATAAATTATTATGAGTCATCAGAAGTTTAGCAGGAATACAATATTTGGAGGTTTTCTATTGTATTGCATAGTATTTGGTGGGTTTTCATTGTCAATTAACAATTATATACGAGTAGGCTATGTTTTAGAAAGCAGTGAATCAATCGATTGTCAAAAATTACAACAGTATGGTGAGACAACTTCAATAGATTGAAACAAGAATGGATGAATCTTATTTTGTTTCTCAAGTCTCAATGGGCACTAGGCAATGCATGTTCTAATATAGAACCCAAGAACTTTACACCCAAGATTTAATGTACAATCTGCTGTCAATAAAAGCAGAATCAGTGATAAGTAATTTATTTATAATCAGTGATAATAAACTGTAAATGAGGGAAGGGGGAAGATACCAGATGGAATGAGAAACTAAAGTTAGCATTCACAAGAATATGATTGAATATTTTGTTGTTATTTAGATGGTAGTTTGGATATTAATCTCAATGTTATTATTTTATTGTAGGCCTGATAGAATCTATTAAGGATAGAATTTTTTTGAAGTGTAGGATAGATGAAACAAGAATAATTCTTATTATTATTACCTTATTTTTATTTATTTAGTTTTTCTTGAAGCTATCACTAAGAAAAATTATTTTGATAGTTCATTGTTGATTATGGAAAATAATTTGTAGTTTATATCCAAGTTTATCGTTTTTGTTTGTTCCGCTTTATTTTTTTCGTAATTAAAACATTGACGATTCCAATCGTGTTTCTGCTTAAATGTGTGAGAAATTCAAATATTCAGAACTGGAAGATTTAGAAAAAAAACAGAACAATGCTCTATCAACCCGGCTGACAACTACGGCAAAGCCTAAAGAATGATTTTACTTGGACAAAAGAAATAATGAAAATTTATTTTAAAACATTTTCAGTGAATGGCATTAAGTTTTATCTTGGTACTTTATGGCTCAACCACACAAGTAGAGTAGATAGTAGAGAGGCTGCAAAAAGAAACTATATTATCTACTCGAAATGAGAACCACAAACCATACCTATCGTCGTATATTCATATTAAATATTGATAAATATATAGTCTTGTCGTGCAGAGAAGACATTCCTTGAAAGTGGCCGATTGAAGCAAGATCTAACCTGTCAGGAGTGAACTTCCAGGCGCTGAGCTCGTTCTGCGTCTCCTCGAGGCGCGTGCGCGTGGTTGCCAGTTCGTGGCGCAGTCGCTGCAGCAGCAGGTTCACGGCCGGGTCCAGCAGCACTTGGCGCAGCGCGGCTGCACTCGGCGCTTGCGCCGCTTTCAGCTCAGATAGTTGACCCTACAAAACACAACTCCCAAGTATAGGGCCACAACAGAGTACACACATCAAATTAATGACCAAATAATATTAGGCCTATCAAGCTGATTGATTCACAAAATTCGTGGTTGGGACCTGTATCAACAATAAAAATAATCATCTCCTCATCATATTATACTCAAAAGAATCTTTGAGGCATGAATCAAATTTATGAATAAAAAAAAGGATTTGATTATTACTTTAAATATGTAATATTTCTGGCAATAAATTCATCGATTAGCCAATACATCACAAGACTGGAGAGAGCTGAGAAACAGAATTGTAAAATCAATGGAGTTTCATGAAAAAGCAGAATTTTCCTTTTGAGGTTTTCATAAGTGAGAAAAGTTCATTTCAAATACACACTTGGAACAAGATACGAAGTTTAAAACATTGAGGAGTTGGAAGAAAGGGTAAGAAGCTCACTATTGCATGTCCAATTCACAAAATAAATCCAAATAAAATATTCTTGTTGCAGATGAAGAGAATTTGGAATCCTGTTGCAATAGAAATCCTATAAAGTCTATAATTTTCGGCCTCTAGCCTCTACATATATAAACAAATTGAAATGTTCAAGGAATAATCAGAATGGCTTCTACTCACGGCATATTCCTGGATTTCTTGTTCTTTGGCAGCCAGTCGCCTCACAAGCACTTTCTCTCTTATGATCAAATCTGTGTGCTGTTGCTTCAATCTGTCTTCGGTTTCTCTTAGAACACTTATCTCAGCTATACCCACAAAAGAAAAAACATGTTATTTCAATTCGATTGAGAAGCGAATTGCCATCCATCAGAAAGAAAGATGATAAACGGTTCTATTAATATGAAATCGATTTCATTAGAGTAGTAACAAACAAAGAAACAATCTCTCCTATGATTGGCAATTCGAAGTTTTTTTTTAATATTCTTTACATTCATGTGTGACCAGGATTCTATTTTGAAGGAGATAAATTTGATTTGAACTTCTGCGATGAGTAAGATGGCATTATGAAAGTAATGTTAAAGTGTCTACAAGCACAAGTATTTTGTATCCAAAATAGAATAGTATTATCTGCTAGGATGAATAACTAATATTCTTCACTTAGACAGAGTGTTTCAAGAGAAATGTGACAAACCTCTCAAGCTGATACCTTGCGATAAAAATAAAAAATGAAGTACCATTAGAGTGCTCTGTTATTGATATAACAATGGCGGAATATTGCTCATTTCTCATAAAATTTATAATTCCATAATATTTCATAGACTTCACATGGGTGCAAAATAGTTATTTGTGTAACTAGTGCCTAAAGTGGTAGATTGCTGCATCGAGTGAAACAGTTTTTTCACGAGCCGAAGGCGAGTACACTTTAAGCTCGAGTTACACATTACATTTTTCCTACAGTTACCATCAAATGTGAAAAAAATTAGAAGGATGTTGATTTAGAGACCTATACATATAATTGGGGGTTAAAGGGTCGTCAAGAAGGGTAATTATATTATATGATCTCACTCAACTGATTATAATATACTATGTATTAATGGACTAATAAAATGGACTGAAAGAATGGACTGTTAAAATGAACTGACAGAATGGACTGATGAGATAAACTGTAAAAATAAACTGATGGAATGGACTGACAGAATAGACTGATGAAATGAGCTGAGAGAAAGGAATGATGAAATGAACTGACACAATGGAATGATCGAATTAACTGACAGGATAGACTGATGAAATGGACTGACAGAATGGACTGATGAGATGGACTGAAAAAATGAACTGATAAGATGGAATAGACTGACAGAATGGACTGATTAGATTAGATTAGATTAGATTACTTCATTCAATTAGATATAACAAAATTCGGCTTAGATTATACATTGTAATATAAATGAGTAAAACAAAATTATCCTATAAATTTCACAAAATAGAGACTTCTAGTAAAAATACGAAAAACGGTGATGTAATGAATGCAAAATTTATACAGATTTTAAATTGGAGGTAGGTTCTGCAAAATGAATAAGGAGTGTAAGTTATCTAAGTGAAAAGGCGAAGTTAAGCCATATATATGTCCATTCTTGGGAAAGGATAATAAGGTTATCCTTTCCATTAACACTTGGCCTTAAAAAGAATGTCTGCACTATTTATTTAAGAATGTCTGAATATTAAATAGAATTAAAAAACTTCATTGACACAAATAAATGTTAGAAGACATTTATCCAGCATGCAAACACTGTTGAAATGAACTGACAGAATGGAATGATGAAATTAACTTACAGGATAGACTGATGAGATAGACTGAAAAATAATGAACTGATAAGATGGGCTGAAAAAACGAACTGATGAAATGGACTGACAGAATGGACTGATGAGATGGAATGAAAAAATTAATTTATGAAATGGACTGATGGATTGGTCTCACAAAATGGACTGACAGAAATGGAGCAATGGAATGATGAAATGGACTGACAGAATAGACTGATGAAATGGACTGATAGAATGAACTGACAGAATGGACTGATGAAATGGACTGAAAGAAATGAACTGACAGAATGGAATGATGAAATTAACTGACAGGATAGACTGATGAAATGGACTGACAGAATGGACTGATGAAATGGACTGACAGAATGAACTGACAGAATGGACTGAAAGAAATGAACTGACAGAATGGAATGATGAAATTAACTGACAGGATAGACTGATGAAATGGACTGACAGAATGGACTGATGAGATGAAATGTAAAAATTAATTTATGAAATGGACTGATGGATTGGTCTCACAAAATGGACTGACAGAAATGGAATGATGAAATAGACTGAAAAATGGACTGGTAGAGTTAACTGACAGAATAGACTGAAGAAATGGACTGACGGAATGAACTGATGAAATGAACTGATAGAATGGACTGATGAAATGGACTGATGGAATAGACTGGCAGAATAGACGGATGAAATAGAGTTACAAGATGAATGGACTCATAAAATAAAGTGACAGAATGGACTGATGAAATAGACTGACAAAATGGACTGGTAGAGTTAACTGACAGAATGGACTGACAAAATGGAAAGATGAAATGGACTGAAAAAATGGTCTAATAAAATGGTTTAAAAGAATGTACTGATGGAATGGAATGTGAAATTGAAGAGACAGAATGGACTTATAACATGGACTGAGAAATTCACTGAAAAAATTGACTGATTGAATGGACTGATGACAATGAACTGACAGAATGTACTGAAACAATGGAATGATGAACTGAACTGATGGATTGGAAGAGTAGACTGATAGGATGCACTGAATAAATGGACTGATAAAAAATACTGACAGAATTTACTGATACATTGAATGTACACAATCCACCAGTTTTGGAAAAACCCATTTTCAAAAACTTTGTCTTCTGTGATTGGTTGAAAATCTGGAAAGTCCAGATTACTTTACACACGTAGTTTATGCAACGGTTGTATAATGGAAGCCTTTATAGCATGAGGTGAGATGTAAGTTAGAGCCACAAGCAAAGCAAGTGCTCTAAATATATCACAAATGCTATAAAGGCCTAATACAACCGTTGCATACACTATTTTATCAAGGACCACCAGTGTAGTTATCAGTGTCAGACCAGTATCAAGCTATAGACCACCAGTATCAAGCTATCTGTAAGTGTACGCTATTATAAAAATCAACATACCGTCGTTTATATAACTTCTTTTGTCTTCATCCTACTTGTTATGATAATCAACTTATTACTTGTTAAATATGTTAGAAATAACATATCAGTCAGAACCACAAAACGCATTCGACAAGCAATAAAATCGTGAGTGTTGTTGTAAAAGTGAAAGTTATTAACATATTCACTAACAAAGTTATAAGTATATTTAACTATTTAAACTTTGGACTATTTAAATTAGTTAAAATATTCAAATACATAAATTGAAATATTGACGAAAAATACTGGTAGGCTACTCAATCCCAGTCGTAATTTTGTTTTTGAGGTTAGTTGAACACTGTTTACTTTTTATCATCTGATTTCAAAACGAAACAAGAAATGTATCATAAAGTGGAATTTGGACTGTATCGTAAAGTTCCTCCTGTATCGAAAAACGTTCATTATGACACGGTTCTGAGATTCCATTTTGAAATGGTAGTCATTTCGATTTCAATTGTAAAACTGAAATAGGAATTTTTCAATACGCCTGTAGATAAAGTATTTTAGGCACTCGTGTGAGAATGTCCCATTTTTGAAACTCTATTCAGTGTGTAAAGATGCACTTTTTTTGCTATCTGTAGGAAAAATTTATTCCACTTCCTATGGAGAATTAGCCGATAAATTGAAAAACAAAACAAGTAAAGTTAGACTTTACTTTAGTAACTATTTCAATTTGTTAATTTTCTCAAGTGAAAATTTGTGTTTTTCATATAAGGGAACTTGAACATAACTTGTAATATATATAAACATCTACTTGTGATATTCTAACCAAATCAGGCTTTAAACATGTCTGTATTTCCACCTATAAGAAGTATTGTGCTATCTTCAAAAAATAAATGAATAAACTTAAATGGTAATTGAGATAATAGGGAAAATATGTTAACAACTCAATTTTTCAACAATCAAGGATTATAAATAGATAAAAAATCACAAACTATTAGTTGCATTCAATAGAACTCGTAGAAAAGATAATTCCGAAGAAAATGTTAACCGTAATTGTGTAAAACCCTCCCAAACGTCAGGAATTTCGATCTAAAGGAGATAAAATATTACGTTTTTCTCATTTTTAATGCAATTCTCAAGACTTGGGTGAGTTTTACACTATCACGGCCACTAAAATTCTCATTCAGAATTTTATTTTCTACAAGTTCAATTAATACCAAATTATAGTTCATGATTTTATGTAACTTTGTAGAGAAATTGTGATTCCCAGTATTTTTACCATTAACTCAATAATAATAATAATAATAGTAGTTACAATTTTCTATCTGCTTTTATTGAATTGTTTAGCCTACAGCAAATTATAATTTTTTTCACCCGCTTGAAGCCTCCAAAAATTACAAATTTTAAAAGAGATGTGATATATTTTGCAATTATTGTTATCTCGATGAGAAAGAAAAAGCATTTCTGATGTCCAATGGGACTTTTTTCCACTAGTAAAGAATGAGTCTGAGAGGTTTGGCACATTGCTCCTGAAACAACCTGTAAAATTCATATACTGTGAGAGAATATTACGTTATTTTTGTAAGAATGTATCAATTTATTTTTCTCATCGTTGACCAGGTCCAAAGACTGAGGGTCATTTTCCAACCCTATTACAGTTGAAATATTAAATAGAATTAAAAAACTTCATTGAGACAAATAAATGTTAGAAAACATTTATCCAGCATGCAAACACTGTTACAACATTGAAACATAGCTACATACACCGAGATTATACATAATGACATTTAAAAACAAAAATTAAGCGATAATATAAAACATATATCACATTCTGTTTTTTTCACTAAAAAATCAGAATTAATCTGATTGTCAACTAAGTCCATGTCATCACCAACCATGCATGATCGATTTTAATGGTGGTTATGACGTATCTAGTAGGTACTTTCAAACGATGAAGTTGAAGATGTTTTCTAAAAGAGAATGAAGTGGATTAATATTTCTTTGAAAAACATTGGAATAAATTAAGTTCTTTCATCAAAAACTTACTTCACAGGAGGCCCCTTAAACCTATTATAATTGTGAGGTCACCAACTATTTAATTAGGATTAATGTTCAAAGTACAGACTAAATGTGATTTTTAGTCATTCGTAATTTCTCTACAGAAAATTACCATCCATTAAATAATAATTTTATAGAAGCCTAGCCAACCTGGAAACATCTATTGGAGTTGATCAATGATTAATTTTCTAAAATATTCTTTCAAAAACTATATGTGAAGTTACAACCTAGAATAAAAAAGGTTATCAAGTTTGAAACACAAATTGAGCACTGAAAAATAGTTCTAAACATTAATTACACCATTGATAAGGCCTACGTATAAAAATGATAGAACAGTAACTTACATAGTGATCTCATCTGTCAACTTACTTTGGTGTCGTGCCTTGGTCGCTTATAGCGTTAGAGTGCAGCCTGCAGGGAGAGGGCGGGGAGGGCACGACGAGGACAGAGAGCTTTATGCTAAGAGAGAGATGATTGAGACCGCAGCTCCGCAGATTGGATGATCTTCCTTCTTTACCACTAAATAGCTACACGCACTTGCTTCACTTATAATCAATAATGGCTTTCTCCCTATCTACGAGATTCATTTCAGACCAAACGCGAAATTCTTACACCACGAAGACCACACAACACAGCACTGTAGAACGTTGTGCACTCACATTTATAAAACTCACAATCATTCATCATTAAATTTACAATAATTTTGTCAAACAATTCAACTGAATTTATAGAGTATGAAAAGCTAAATCGGTAATACCTTCTCATAGTGAAGTCATTTGAGTTTGAATCAGACAGGAAGATGAGTGAGATAATAGGATTCAATACCATTTACCTTTTCATACACTATAGAGAATTTCGAGAGATGTGCACGCACTATTGAATGGTATGAGAAAAACTAATTCTCTACATAGAATACAAGTAATCTTTTTGAACATGTACTCGTAAAACTTTTAGAAGGAATTCAAGCCATTCAATTGTACGTGCTTATCTATCATCTAAGTTCGAATCCCATGTGAATATCTCTGTTGCAAGTATTAGCAAGTCATCAGACTTGGATAATTTTATCTTCTTCCTTAATGTGTTGGAAAAAATGAAACATTTGTTGAAAAATGGCAATAATTAATGCAAGTGACAGGTCTTGAATGCACTTACAAAAAACGTTTCTCTTCAAGAGTACAAATTCAATGAGAATAGATATTCATATGGGATTGATGATTTTGTTGAACTAAATTGAAAATATTATTATTCTAGTGATCCGAACACTGAACTTAATCACAAAAGAAGATGTAAATCAACGCCACAAAGCACTAATAGAAGAACAACTTTTCACTGAAAGCACACGATGAGAAGGAAGTTGCGCTTAGGAGAGGCTAGCTGTACACCTGCAGCTTGCTAGCTGAAAATGAAGCAGTGACGTCAGCAAGTCTCATCCCGACTGTGCTATCACCACCACCATCATCATCATCATCATCATCCATGATCGCCATCGACCTTCCTTTGCCTTTCGCCCCAAATGCGCTCTTCCATAGATATTGAAAACAATAAAGACAGATTATTCATTTTTCAACAAATATGGTATTCAAATTAAATATTCAACAAATACTTTTCAACGGGCTACCTTTTTCATCTAATAGTGACCACATGATAGATAGACTAGAGGAGGAACACATTTTATAACATATTCCGACTTCAAGCAATGAAGAGAAGCATAAATAAAACCTTATTCGACAAAACATTCATCAACTTCAATTGTATAATATTTAATGCATAAATCTAGTAGGTGACACACATAATAACATAATTCGAGAAATCGCTATAACAATCAATTCATACGTGTACTTCATAATCTTAACCGAAAAATTTTTGCATAATACCGGAAAAAGAGAGTCATAAATTTGTTTCAAAATCTAAGAAGAAAAGTTCCATGATCATGATGGACGATCCTTTCCAATGACAGATTTTATGCGCGCGGTAAATCACATAATCTTGGAGATTTAAAATCAATGTGAACCCTAACTTGGTAAGATTCATAAGGTTGTTTATTGAAATCAGATCTACTTTCTGTAATGCTTTTCAACATGGAATTACCCTGGCTAGCTTAGAGAGTTAAAATTCAATGAAAGTGCTCCGCATTGTTGCAATATTGTGCAAAATATACGCCTGGTTCGTAGGCCTGTTGAGTTAAATCAATGAGTATAAATATACTTAAATTCATACTCAATGGTTTAACCATGCGGTTACCACCGTGACAAAGTGGAAAAAGTACAAATTATAATTATGCTTGAAAATAAAGTGTTCAAGTTTGATAGTAGTTAGCAAAAGCTTCAATTGTGGTTATTTGGAATAAATAGGAGAATGAATTATATAAATCTTATTATTATAATATGAATTATTGACTTTATTTAAAAACCCATGATCTGGAATTTGCATGTTGATACAACTTTATGGTGGTTTGGTTGGCAGTACCACACTTAAAAATCAGAAGTCTTCCAGCAGCAAAATTTCACATTTGAGAGGGTCATTATTATTATTATTATTATCAGTTGATGAATTATTTTAAATTTAACCGCTCAATCCTGACTGTTACCATCAAGGAAGGAGGTAACCATCATAGTGACCATTCTATACTGTGAAATCTTATTCAATAACTTAATATTTAACCAGCTGATGAGCTGATAAATTGATGAGACTGCCATTGAAATTTCCAATCATGTTATTGATAATACTGCCTCATTGATAATAAATCTGAATTATTGAGTCTATGATTTGCTAGCTCCAAAAGTGGTGGGCGACTGCTTTTGAGCTCAGGGTAAATCCAAGGGGATAGGCACTAGTTAAGCCAAAGATGATAATTTATTTCTAATCGTAAGATTATTTTGAAGTAATCTAGGGGCTAAAAAGTATCCAACATAAATATACATAACTATTTTAGAATCTCCAAGTTGTACACGACTAAGATATAATTTAGTGACATTAAATAAATTAGAAGTAAGAACTGAAATAGATTATTCAATTTGCAATATAGTATTTCACTAAGATCTAGGGAATTTACAATCAATGACTTACTAGGACAAGTTCGAGTTACTAGGTGAATTACACCTACTATCTGATCACAATGAACTGACATCACAATCGACTTGGTAAAATTGAATTTCAACTTATGAATGGGACTTCTACATACGGATGGATTCAATAGCGAGAATTTCCCCCAAAAGAATCTTGCTGAAGCTTCAATGTATGAAAGAGAACAAGCTATTGTTGTTGAGAGATAAATTTTCATCAGCATTACTTAGTATTGCTGTAGACTATTATTCAAAGTTGGAACAAAATGATACAATTATTAGTGAATTATAATAGTTAAACAATTATTAGTAATATTTATATTATTAATAAGTTTCAAAGCTTCCGTATTTTGTTGATAATAGAAACGTATAAGTAGAATTCAAGTGATAGTACATAATGGGAAAATGAAACATTAAAATGAAATTGTTCACATAAAAATAGATAGGCTATTTAGTATTTTGAATGGTTTTCAGTTGAGAGTGCAATACACACTATTCTTGAAGCGATGAATTATGATGTTTCACAGGATTTTGGCGAAACAGCCGTAAGAACTTACACCAGTACCAGATATCACTAATTCAAATTTCACAGTCTACAATTCACATAAATATGAAAAACAAATATCCCCAAGCTGTTGACAGTCCTGAAGTGCATAGGAACCTATTTGATATACGCCAATGAATGTCTTTGAGCCTTGGATAGAGCATATAAAAAACTTGAGGCAAGATGTTTCGTTATAGTCGGATAAAAAATATTTTGGATCAGTCTTTATCTTCACCCACTTGCTTCGTTCACTCTGATTTTGGAATTTGTACAATTGATTGACTACAATGATAACTCAAATATGAAATAAAAATAATGTTATATGGCTTACTAATAATTTTCATCTAAGTTAATTGGAATCAACATATTTGATCACAACTAAAAATGACTTATTCCGACACTATAGGTACTTTTTAATTTTCTTGGAACTTTTTCTTTGAACACTTGAGCATCTTCACTGAAGAAATGAAATCGTTTGATAAATTCAAATCCTAGATGATGAAGGCTAATAGATGAATTAATCCATGAAATTTTATAGCAAATTATAAATGCACAAATGAAATTATTGTCATTAGAATCACATTGCACACTTTCATTTTTTGGAAGAACATTTCTCACAAAATAACATTATTGGCTTTAAACTCGACCATTTTTACAATACCACGACAGTGTGAACGGGCAAAGACAATATTAACTACATATAACTTTTAGTTCATAAATTACAATATTAAATAACACAGGTCTGCAAAAAATACTTTTTCAGCTGTATGAGATATTTATACAAAATTTCATGTTTCAAGATGTGCTAGTCAAAAAATTAAAACCATTTTCCTCTATCACGTATAATTTTTTTGAAATGAGATCACAAAACTTATGAAAATTAACCTTTAATGTTAAATAAGTCACACAAGATAGCTATTTCTAACCTTTAATTATTAGTAATTCAGTTTTGTGAAGAAATCTGACTTGATAGAATTACAAATTTTTTTTTTTTGTGTTTCAAAACATCAACATCTATGAGAAAATTTATAAAATTAAACTGATCAATTGAAAAAAAATTATGTAAATCTCCATCTAAATAGAAATTTTACACAGAAATGAAAATTCGTAAATATGGTCTTTTGAATATTTTTTCTGTTTTGGACAAAAAAATCTAGAACAAAATGTATAAAGAAAACCCTCAAGCAGTACTCAACTAGCAGACCTGTGTATTTATTGGCAACCCAAAAATACCATTACAATATCAAAGAGAACTTATTATTTTCAAAATCCTGAAACATTACAATCCAAATCCAATTTTCACTATTGAAATTTGTGTTATTTAGATATCATCTTGAAGAACAGTGTTCCTGGCCAACACGAATTAATCACAATTTTTTATGCACACAGTAGACTAATGCTGGAAAATGAAAACATCACAGTCCTTAATAAATCGGAGCATTTTTAAAATAATATGAATGCAGTTATAAAGAAGTATGCAAGCATTGAATGATCAACAGGAATATTTTATGCAACAGTTTATTATCTCAAAGCACAATACATAAAGACTATGGATTGGGCACTACAAAAATATCGTCCATTGTACAAGAGCTTCACCACACACTGTATCTAGATAGGAACAATATGAACTGGAAACTCCACTATTGATCACTTGACAGCACTTCTAAAACGCAAACACTTCACACATGATGGAATTAACACTTTCACTGAAAATAGCAGTAACAGAATTTATGCACTTGTGCACTCCATGACTTGTGCATTATCAGCACAAACAGCCTTATCGAACACTTCCAAGAGTTAATTTCCAACACTATTTTCTATTGCAACTGAGTCAGAAAAACATTCGCAGAGCTCCTTTTACCAGCAAATATTTTTACTCAGGTGAACCTTCACTAACTTAGGATGTTACCAGATGCTAACATTGCTAGGATAATACAGTTCACAAGTAGGCTACATAATGTAATAAATTAAGTACAATAATATCATCGAAACTTTCAAGGAAAATAACATTAGCTGTGTGTGAGAGATATTTAAAATCACATAATATTAATGAGTTCTGAGATCAGTCGAATGATGACGAGTACGCTTGCATGTTAAGATTGCTATTTTGGTAGCTTTTCAATTCATTCACTCAATATTCTCATTCAGTATGCCCACTCAAGTTTTGAGTAGGATAATTTTGAAGTAAGCTCGCTGCATAAGCTCAAGCATTGAAAACAAGCTTGAATGCACACAAAATCGACCAGGAGTGGGCATAGTGATAGGAGAAAATGACTTTCGGTATTTTCAACTTTCCTTTATTTCTACAGTTTAAAAACGTCTTTCTAGTCACTTCGATTGGAATACATTTGATTGAAAATAAAATATTGAAAACTGATTAATCCGAATAATATAATGTAGGATAAAGCCTTATTTAAATTTTCAACTACTGAACAGTAACATGAGAATGAGCAACTAGAAATGATAATGAACATTTTATCAATTTTTACTCATATCATAAATAAATAAGTGATAACGATTGGAGTTCAAGATAATTATGTAATGTACCTTCATTGCTAGAAACTTGTGATTCAAGCGTGTCAATGTACATGTCTTGGATCCTCCATAGACGCACAATTTCTTCGAGCGCAATGGATTCCAGCTGCTCATCGGATAGTTTGCAGCGCACCAGTTTTTCAGGCGGCGTAGCTGGTCTCGGCATGGGGGGCGACGGAGGCTGCTGATTGCTCGCAGCAGAGCCAGCCGGACTGCCACACTCCACAGTTCCACTTTTCACCTCTTCAGACATTTCACGCTGGAAAATATCATAATCGTTTAAAAAATAATCCTATCGTGGATTCTAGTAGCCTAGTTAAATTTGTGTTGTTATTGAATCAACTGATTCAGAATATTATATGAACTAAACCACACAAATCCAATTATAAACAAATAAACTTTCTCAGAGTCCAGAGTACTTTGTAGTTCGAACCCTCTTTAGCTAGTAAGGGGGGAATATTACCCCATAGTGTCCCGTATTTTCCATGAATTGATCTGGCAACCCTCCTCTTACTTTTGTGACCTAGATAAATGCATAGGCTTTGCACGTACAGTTAATTAAGCTCTGCTCGAATTTGTGGCTCAGAGTAGCTTACAATGAGTTAAAACAGAAATAAAATTCTCTGTAGCAGCTAGCAAGTCTCAAGTAGAGGACAATAGATAGATTTAACATCTTTCAAACATGAAAAGGCCTAGTTTAGATATAATAGCTTTCTGCTCCATTTGAATTTACTTTTCAATATATAAGTAGGCTACTACTGGGTGTAATCGTCTAGCGGCTAGCCTACGATTGACACAATCAATCTTGAGGCTCAACTTCAAGTAAGTAAGTAACTTACTATTGTATAAAAATATACATATGCTATTATAAGTTGGAAGTTTCACTATCTAAGTACCTACTTAGTAAGTTAAATATCTATCGAAATTCAAAGTTATATAAACTTACCCAAAATTCTCAAGATCAACAGTCTGTATCCCAACTTATAAGTATAGTTGAGTTACTTCAACTTTCAAGTATGATTTAACTGATTTATTAATTAAATATCAATTCATTAGTTTGATAATTCACAGCTTAGTATGAATTCAAGTTTAAGATGAATAACTTAAAAGCTAACCTATTTAATCAACCGCTCAAGCAATTGACCCAGCTTTCAAGTTTCAACACTTAAATGATGTTCAACTGCTTTACTATAATATTTACTGGCCAAAATATATTCAAATTTTATAAAATGACAATTCAGGCAGAGCTGGTTAAATACTACTCAATGCATGACTTCAGGTCAGGTTACGGCTACCGTAACCTCTGATTTCTGGAATGATCGAATGAATGACTCTACCGGATCTCCATAGCTTTTATGAAAGCAGTAATAATAATTGAATAGCCATTAATGAAAAAATATACTGAACATTATCCGATAAAGATCTGGAATTATATTCCAAGATTATAAAATATTCGATAGGCGTTACCGAACAACGTACCATAATATTGAGTTCTTACCTGATAATAAAAACCAGATTCATTGACCAGCTATCAAATTAATTTGGCTACTTCCTTAATACAGTATGACAGTAATAAAAATATAATTTCTTTAGAACTTCCATAATATATTATCATCAACTAGAAATTCCATAAATCCAACTTCTGGGCTGAAACACACAATTCTTTACCACAAGTTCACACTTAACACTTCACAGCCAGAACCAGTCAACCACAGCCACACTCACACATCACACACAGGACGTCAGTATCCAACTTAAAATAGGTTCTCGTTTGAGCGGAACGTAACGACCGTCGGTCGTTACGTAAAAAGATGGCGGACTGCTTCTGTATTGCCTAAGAATTCTTGGCTTAGAAATTTCAAGTGAAATTTGATATTTTCGAACAATTTATCATATATTTTTGGTGCTTTTTTACTCAAATATTAACAGTTCAAAATTCTAAATTGATGATTCATAGCTATTTCATATTCGGGAGTGAAAATTTGTGATTTTGAAATAGTGAGTTTGAACATAACCTTTTCTAATATTTTCATCCAAATTAGGAGCGAAGACGATTTGGACACTCATGTCTGTGTTTTCACCTATCAGTATAATTGTGATGTATCTAATAAATAAATAAATTAATTAATTAATTAATCATAGTGTTTAATATATAATACAATTCTATTATAGGACCGATTAGATATCGTTCATGCGAATCACCGACGACCACGACCAACAGTCGGATCCGTCGATCCGATCACGACCGTAGGGTACTCCTCGAAAAGCAGTAATCCGACGAACACTTCCAATTAGTCGAGTCATTCTAGGGTTGGAGGTGGAACTAATTGCAACAAAGATGTTTCATGGTGTAAATGGTAGCTGACACTCTCCTATTTAACGTGTGAAAAATCCCACTCTCAACTCGTGTCGGAAAGTTGTTTTTTTGGCCGCCATATTGGAAAATTTTGCTCATTTTTTTGTTTTCTTGGAATAACGTCAAAACGAAACGTTGGACAAAAAAACTTACTTAACCTTTTTTTTAGTAAATAAAATTGGCAAGAGAATGGTGGTAGAATCATCTCTTTATCTTTACTAGAAACCGAGTTGGGATTTTTCAAAAAATAGGTTAATTTTCATGAAAAACTGTAATTGACTATTTTCAGTTTTTGTTCGCTCAGATCTTTTGACATATTCCTTTGAGTTGTTCAATTCAAAATCCCTCTGGGGATAATTTTGTCCTCTACAATTTGAGACTAAGTAGACCTTTCTTCCTTGTATAGTTTTTGAACTGGAGCAATTAAAAGATATCCTTGTATTTAAAAAAACACTATTTTGGGGGGAAATGGTCTCCAAAAAAATTTATACCGTGCTTGTATTGATATTTTCTCTGATAATAATGTTTTTCAGATCAATTTCTAGCAGATAAGCTACTCACCGACTTGAATTAAGGTTATGTTCAATATTAAGGACCCTTCAAGGATCTCAATCTAAGGATACCTCTAACTATTGTAAAAATCATCGGATCTCAACAAACCATATCTCATTCTTTCCAGCTCATCAAGGCGGTCTGAATTCATATACCATATGTCAAATTGGGTCAGAATTGTGGAAAATAACTCCTGAGAGAATATTGACTTTTCCATCATATACAAAAAAAAATTAGTTTTTTGCTTAGAAATGAGTATATCTTCAAAGTCCTTCGTGATAAAGAATTGTAATTAGTCTTGAATTGTAGAACACAATTTTATCTCTCATTTGCATATAATATTACTACAATTATCTGTTTAATAAGTGGAAAAAATATTAGTTCTTATGTGGTAAAGAATGGTCCATAATTCTACTCATTTCACTTTTCAATCATATTGTAACCAAACAAAGTGATTCAAAAGGTCGATGAGACAATCGAGCATGTAGAACTAATCTTCCTCTACAATTTGAGCCCAAATACAAGACTTAATCTTGCTCAATTCTTGATTTAGAGGCTGTTGATTGTCTGACAAACCATTAAAAAAATAAATGTATTGAATTTCACCATTTATTTAAGTTGATGTAACTATTCTGATTGCGTGATGCCATAAACCTTATTCATAGGAAATCGAAGAGTAAGAATTTTGCTACATTTTTAATGTATTTTCATTTTTCTATCACGAAGGACTTTGAAGATATACTCATTTGTAAGCAAAAGACTAAATTTTTTTGTATATGATGGAAAAGTCAATATTCTTTCAGGAGTTATTTTCCACAATTCTGACCCAATTCGACATATGGTATATGAATTCAGACCGCCTTGATGAGCTGAAAAGAATGAGATATGGTTTGTTGAGATCCGATGATTTTTACAATAGTTAGAGGTATCCTTAGATTGAGATCCTTGAAGGGTCCTTAATATTGAACATAACCTTAATTCAAGTCGGTGAGTAGCTTATCTGCTAGAAATTGATCTGAAAAACATTATTATCAGAGAAAATATCAATACAAGCACGGTATAAATTTTTTTGGAGACCATTTCCCCCCAAAATAGTGTTTTTTTAAATACAAGGATATCTTTTAATTGCTCCAGTTCAAAAACTATACAAGGAAGAAAGGTCTACTTGGTCTCAAATTGTAGAGGACAAAATTATCCCCAGAGGGATTTTGAATTGAACAACTCAAAGGAATATGTCAAAAGATCTGAGAGAACAAAAACTGAAAATAGTCAATTACAGTTTTTCTTGAAAATTAACCTATTTTTTGAAAAATCCTAACTCGGTTTCTAGTAAAGATAAAGAGATGATTCTACCACCATTCTCTTGCCAATTTTATTTACTAAAAAAAAGGTTCAGTAAGTTTTCTTGTCCGACGCTTCGTTTTGACGTTATTCCAAGAAAACAAAGAAATGAGCAAAATTTTCAAATATGGCGGCCAAAAAAACAACTTTCCGACACGAGTTGAGAGTGGGATTTTTTACACGTTAAATAGGAGGGTGTCAGCTATCATTTCCACCATAAAACAACTTTGTTGCAATTACTTCCAGGTTGACCCCTGTTTTGAGCTAGAATGACTCGACTAAATACAGAGTGTTTCAGGAGGAATGTGCAATACTTCTCAGGCTGATTCCTTACACCAAGTAGACGAAAAAGTTCCATTGGACCAACCCCCAAAAACGCTTTCTTACCGAGATAAAAATGGCGGAAAATTGAGATTTTTCAAAAAAGATTAATTTTTATAATTTTTTAGAGGCTTTAGTAAGGTTCTAAAATAGTCAAACCCTATGTAAAATTAGAGGAATGTATGTATTATGCTGAGGAATCCAATGAAACCATTTCCAAGGTTGTAACTTCAACGGTTATTGAGATAATTGGAAAAATATGCTAAAAAACGCAATTTTTCAACAATAAGGGCTATAACTGGATAAAGAATCATAAAATTGTATTTTTTATTAATGGAAGTTGAAGAGAGTCGGATTCTCAAGAGAAAGTTAAATGGCGGCGATTGTGTAAATCTTACCGAAATCTCAAAAATAGCGATCAAAAATCGCAAAATTGTCAAAACATAGCACAAGTGGAAAATTTGTGGTCAACAGCAATTCTGCAATATGCTATTATAGAGTCAACAGCAAGTAACTTATTAATATCATGACAAACTAGCTTTAATCCCAGAAGTAATGATTGAGCCTATCCTCTTCCATAAACACGGGCATTCATATTGTTAATATACTAGGTACTTGATTAATATTTTACTTTCAAGTTGATATGAACTGGAAATTGAAACAAATATTCTGATACAAATTGTGATGGTTATCCCTTCTTGATTTTTTTTGCAAACTTTCGATCTTAGTTTGATTATTTTCTCACATCCAATCCAATAATTTGGGAGATTTATAATAATCTTTAATTTCTTTAATAAAATAATAATAAGAATAATTATTATTACTTTTGGAGTAATAAGATTTATAAAATTTTACTTTCTGGAACTGAATAATTTGACAGCGTCTTTTACTTGTTCACAATCCTGAATAATACTATAACATTAAAGTTATATATGAGTCATGAGTCCTGAATTTACGCAATTAACAGGCCAATGACTCGACCAAAGACAATACAGTAAAATACTTTATTCTTCATTTACGATAAAATTATATTATTTTTCATCTGTTGGAATCAACAATGAATTAACTTTTTCCCCCTCAATAGAAAAGCTGAAAGAAGATGTTACTATGGAAAGGATTCTGGATTTTATAAACCAATTTCCACACAGCAGCTCCCAGCAGAACTGGATAACCGCCAGAAAACACCTTCAATCACAATAAATATACCGGTACGGTACAGAAAACCTGTAGGCCTTTACCGTATCATCGAAGATCGAACACCAAAGTTATAGCAATAATAGTGTCAATGGTGGAGTGGATGTGATAGGTGAGTAAGTAAGTACGGTACTATAGTTTGATTGAATAACAGGAGCCAGTCTCTGAAAATCAAAATGAGAACAAAAATAGATGAGAATTGGGGAATCTTCCTCATCAATTGCTGGATCACAGATAATGAGCAGGAGTCATTGAATTATTCAGAGAATTAGATTTATACTATTTAAAAATCAGAGCAAAATCGCTGTACATCAGTTAAATCAAATTAAAATAGGAAACTTCTTCAATTATTATCTATGAAGAAGAGGAATAGGCTATAAACACAATTAACATAATGAATTAGAAAAATCACTTGCAAAGAATAAGTAGGTGTGTTGTGAGGAAAGAAGAGAGGTTTTTGTATGAACAAAAATTGAATTACATTCATAATAATTCCGATCATATAAACTCAAATACTTCATGAGTCTATATAGGTACCTATAGTCCATTCACGATCATTTGAGAAGAAATAAACAAACCTTTTGCGTGTGTGTGCGTATAATGGAAGGTTTTCTTCTATGCGAAAAAGTCAGCTGCAGTTGAACAGCTGACTATTGTCTGGAGCTGTGATTGGCTACAGTTCGACTTGTCTTGTCTCAAAAGACTGTTGTCTTGAGCTGTGATTGGCTACAGCTGTTGGTCTGTGGCCGAAAGTTTTGCATAGAAGAAGACCTTCCATTACACGCACACACACTCGAAAAGTTTGTTTATTCCGTCTCAAGTGATCGTGAATAGAGTACACTGTATATACTAAAGCTACTTCTTGGAATAATTTTCCTATTTTTATTTGTTGTTATTGTTTATGCTTAACGTTATCAAGTTTTATTCTTTCTTGAAATTGTTTTCAGTTACATGCATAGGTAGGTCTATTCTTTGCATTTAGATTATTTAAGTTAATGGTTACTCATACTTAATATTGAACTTAGCCTGCCTAAGTTATATATGCTATTCAATTCATTATAGTTTGTTGATACTTTTTATGATTAGATGAAAAAAGTAACAAATTCATATCTATTTGCCTCTATACTTCTCATGTTCATAGTAGGCCCAGTGGCATAACAGCCGGGCCCGGGAGCCAGGGGGCCCGCGAACCAGTGAGCTGGAAATGAGACCGAATATGAAGAAGACTTCACCATAGATTTTCTTCATCAAATGCTAAGTTTTAGAAGAACTCTACAATCAGAAATATAAAAAAAGGAAACAGTGAAAGAAATTTGTGAACTTAGTCAAGAATTACCGGTACCTTTGAAGTGTGTCATGTCACAAGAAAGACTTAGTGGGCTCAGCTCAGTATTGAAAGTAGAGTGGCTAGAGAAATTGACTTGAAAGGGACCATTCAACGATTCAACCATTTGCTTCTCACAACTCAGTAAGATCAGCAAAATTCAAGTGGAGATATTAATTTTTTAAAACAGAATATTTTCATGCTCTACTACATGTCTGTTATTCTAACTAGATATTCGTAGTAAACCAATTTTATTTATTTGTAATGTAGGTCAACAATTGAAATTTAAATTATGCAAAGATGAAACTTACAAAAATTCAATATTTTAGTACATGATAACTGTAGGAAAACCTTCAAATCAAATCTACTTCTGATGTACAAATTTTGCAATTAACTAGGTACTGTATAACAATTTAAAGAACTACTGTAACTATAATTATCTGATGAATATGATTCAAATGACTCAATGATTTGTATGCCTATTATATGTAACATCTATCTATAATGATTGAAAAGCTTGCTCGTTTCTAGAAAAATTGAAGAGATTTCAAATAAGCAAGCTATAATTTATTGATCATCATTGGATATGTGACATCAACTTTAATTTTTAAAATGATCAAAATACAAAGACTTTTCCGAAGTAAAACAATCTAATACACATTAAAAGAAGGTACAATATTGTTCAAAGTAGTAAAAAATAGTAAAATAAATCAAAGTCATTGGGAGGGGGGAGGGGGCGGAAATATGTTTGCGGGGGGGGGGGGGCCTGGGAAAAACTGTTACGCCAATGAATAGGCCTACCGGTATTTATATAGTCATTTTCTGAAATCTTCTCATGATTATAATAGTCTAGTACATCAGAAACTGATGGCAAGTTGAAGAACATTATTATATAGGCCTACAGTAGGTATTACATATAGGTAGCGTTACTATAGCCTATTCCCATGTAGCAGATTAATAGAATCGTTGTTGAAAGTGAAGCTAACTTACCGGATATTGGAAAGAGAGAGAGGGAGAAATTAATGCCATACCATATTGCAAATGGAAGAAGTTATTTAAGAGGAAGTAGAAAAATGTGGATTGCTCATTGTCAATGGTATTTACCTCAACTTGTTGTCACTCCAGATATGGCCTTATTGGGGACAACACCATTGTCAAATCAAAGTCAAGTGTCCTGTATCTTTTGTAGGCACTTATATTGACACTATAGAGGGTACAATAAAACAGGAAACTTCATTTTTGAGCATGATAGAGAACAAAAAAGATATTAACTTTAATATGAACCAAAATTTTTCTATCAACTTCAGGATCTGTAATATATGAAGAAGATTAAAATGCTTATATATTCGCCCTCTATAGGCTACAGGACACTGTCAGGCATCATAATTAATTGATAAATATATATTTTATAAATTTCTCAATTCATAAAAGTTAAACTTCAACTTATTGCAATTTATTTTAGAGTTGTTATTTTTAGAAAAGGATCTGCTTGACTTCTATACATATATATAAGAGTGTTTCATCCCAAAGTCTTACCACAATGTAAAGCGTAACACAAATAAGTTTATGCGTGTATCAAATATAAAAGCTATATCCAACAGTAGGCCTATTCACATGGAATGACCAGAGATCTTTTTTGTTTATTTTTCACATTAAAACAGTAACTTATTTATATACAAAATCCCTTCATAGTTCAATTTTGATTTCAGCTTTTCTTGATTGGAGCTATATGTACCTATACATAAGTCTGTATGAAATAGTTCATAGAATGAAGAAACTCTATTCTAAAAAGTTGATCAATGTCATTTCACTAATATAACTTCTTTATCCACTTCATTAGGATCTATAATCTCGTTCAAATTAATTTTGTTTTTAATTCTTTCCCAACGCTCCATTCTTTGTTTCACTATTTTCACTGTTGGTCCTAAAATCCTGTCCACATAATCTTGCAGTGCTAAGCACTTTTCCTTGGTATTCACATCATTGGTTGCACCCCAAATTATAACACCGTTCGAACCTTTCTTCTTTGGTATTTCAAGTGAATTGATGAGATCCTCCTGCAATTTAATAAATTATTTCATATTAATCAACTTGAAGTAAAAATTAATGTATTCCAATTCAGATTAATGAAATTTCTCTACTTTTTTCAGTAAAAACGTTCCACTTATCGAATAATAAGAGAAGCCACAAGTTGTAGAATTTTACTTAATGATAAACTTTCAATTTGTGAGTTTTGATTGACCAGTTTTTTTCTGAAGCAAATATCTTAACTATGGTTTATTCTGATGGCTATCAGCAATACCTATACTAATACAACTAGGGCTCTATAAAAAGGGCCCTTTTTATAGAGCCCTAAATACAACAGGCCCCACAACTGAAGCTCTCACAGACTATGACGTCATATTATTTAGACCGATGGTATACCGACAAAATAATAGCACTAATGTTTGTTTACTTTTTCATTCCATTACATGTGATAACCAACAAAATACAAATTTCATTATTGCAATCTTTCAAATTTATAGCATTGAGTAGAATTTGTTCACAAATTTATCCAACTTTTAGAAAAAAGTGAATAAGCTAATGGTGGATTGAAAATTGTAAAACATGGAATTTCATTGTTTGTTTTTGTTTTTCTATTTTCCAGAAATGTGATTTCTTTTTCAAAAGTAAAAATATTAGCCTAAAACAAAAATGAATCTGAATAAAACAATCCAATCCTACAGGAATTTTCAAGGTGAGTTTTCTTGTTATTTCTATTCTTAATTGATTCAAGATACTCTACAAAAGCTAAAAAAACCTACTGTAAAGGGTATATTAAAATTTTATTTAAAAATATAAACTACAAATCAAAATAGTTTTGTGTTGAAGCTAGTACCCATACTAACCTTGAAACGAATTATTTTGTTTACAAATCCGAAGTTAGTTGATTTGAGAATTCTAAGGAACAGTTATCATGTTCAATTGTCTTCTCTTTATCTTAAAAAACTATAGTTCATGAGTAAATTATTCATTTTCAAAATATTAATACATAGATATTTGATACCTTCAGTAGAGAAGAACTCAATCTAGCTCTATTTTCTTTAAAACCCCCCTCTTCTGGTGAACATGATAAAGTAGAAAGAACATAATTTTGTAATACAACTGTGATTAATATAAATTAACAAATCTCAATAAGCAATTCATATAAAAGTACCTACAGTAAGCCATAAACAATTTAGATTACTTATAATGCTTATAATTATTTGTTTCAGGAACCGGGATTCAGGAAAAGAGCTTTGATGAAAAGGATATCATTCAAGAAGTAAAAGCTAACAATCAAATGACAAGAGTTTTTAAAAAGAAATAATAGAGTTGTGTTGTTACTGCCTTTAGTCTTCTGTGCTAACTGACGACAAGTGTTGATTTTAAATGCTAATCAGAAAATTTGTGAACAATAATGGTTAAACCAGAAAAACATGATGCTGAAGACTGTGAGGTTTACAAAAATTTTCGAAATTCAAAAGTGACTTATTGAGAAAAATGAAGTGTCAACGTGTTGAAAGTGTGAAATGTTAAAAACTGAATGTTGTGAAAGAGTTTTGAAACTTGAAAGTGTGTAAATACAGATATACAGTTACTCAAATGTTTATAAATGGGTTCAAGAACGCATCAAAGTGTCTACACAATAGTTTCAGATAAGAGATGCATTTGAAAAATAGGTGAAATTTGAACTATGTATCATAAAATTTGATTTGGTTACTTGAGGCAATATGCATATCAATGTCAACTTTCTATATAATATGAATAGAGTGGAATGTTTTACTGATTTGGATACAAATTTATCTTTTTGATGGTTTCTCTGTACCTCTACAACAGATCTATTTTTGATTCAAGTCCTTAAAAGCCTCGTCCCTCTAAAAGAGTTACCCCTGATTTGGTGGTGGGGTTGATATTCTCTCAGAGGCTTATCACTCACAACCACCAATCACATTAATACTTATGATAATAACATATTAATTAAATTATTGTATTGCACATACATAACATATCCAACAAATTTGAGTCACAGCAAATAGTAATTGGTACCATTCATCAAGGCTATTTATTTTAAAAAAATAATATATTTATTCAGCTTGCCATTATATTCTGATATTAGTTGAGGTGAGTTGAATTTATCAATAGCTTTATCAGTGTATCAAACACATAGCCAGCCAATGGAAAGATATGATAGCCTCAAATCAATTGATGCTTTAGTGTAATAAAGTGCTTGATTTCTAATTAAATACTATAGTTAATAGAAGACAATGTCTTTTATTTAGAGTTAATAAAGCATATCACTCATTAAAAGATCAATGCAGAAACCAAACTTGGAGAGTTTACAGTTAAAAGATGGGAAGCTATACTGTGATTCCATTGGAAATCGGTCTACATGTTATGACGTCATAAAATCAGTTGTGAGGCCTGATATATTAGTAGGTATTGCTATCAGGCCCTGTAAATTGTATTCGTGAGCTTTACTATGTAGCCTTATGATATAAATAATTGAATTCGTTTTTATGCATTTATTTGATTGCTGCATATACATGACTATCAAAAAACTGTCTCTCTTTGGAAAATTAATGTAGAAAAATGTCTATCAAAAAGCTGGAATTTTGAAAATGGCTCATGATACCTAGTAGGCCTATAAATCATTTCCAATCTGACGTAAAATATTGAATAGAAAGTTTCTCTTATGTTGTCAATATAGATAGTAGTAAGCTACTCGTCCAGAGATTAATTGATTGTACAGTAATAATAATTATATAATATATTGTATCATGAGTGGTAGTTTTATAGTAGTAATTTTACAGTAGAACGGTACTAATAAATTTAATAGGTAGACAAAATAGAACCGGTCATTGAAAAATAGAGCCCTTATAACAATAATAAAAATACTATTAAAGCTCTAGAATATGTCAATAATGATGAGTTTTCAATCTTCTTATGAATAAAGCGATCATTAATGTCTTGTCTATACTTACACGGCTCAAAAATCTGTTAACATCGTGATATTTGTAATAATCGTGGTATTTTTCCAATAATAAAAATACTATTAAAGCTCTAGAATATGTCAATAATGATGAGTTTTCAATCTTCTTATGAATAAAACGATCATTAATGTCTTGTCTATACTTACACGGCTCAAAAATCTGTTAACATCGTGATATTTGTACCAGGTATAAGGAAACACTGGTGTGAACTTGCCCTTGTGTGACAACCTGTAGGCCTCCTCCATTCGGCCAATAATGAATTTCGCTCTTTTCTCTTCAGTCATGCCTTGATTTTTCAAGTATAAAGAAGGATAGAGAGCAGTGCTCTCATCAAAGAACCATTTCAATCTGAAAAAATTAAGAGGTAGGCTATATAGAGTATAAAGAAGATCATATTTGAAAGATACAATTTCCATTTACAAGTGCTCATCTAGATACTTTAAGAACAGGTGAATAAATAATTCTTATTAGTCAGTATAAATAATCTTTACAAGTTCACTATTCAAAAAGTCGAATAACTCAACACGTTTTGCCCTTATTAATTACAGTAGCTTAATTAAATCTCCCCTCCTTTATTAACAGGTAGGCCTCCCACATTTCTCTTCAACTTTATTATTTTTTCCGTAGCCATACTCATCGTAATCCTTTATTAGGCCTGCCATATTCATTTCATGAGATAATTTTATCGTGTAATAATTTATTTGATACCAGTTTATACAATTTACACTATTTTTATACTAAAAAGTTGTTTTTAATCTGTTGGTAGGCCTAAGCAATTATTCATTGTCTGTTTATAATCATATAGGAAGAATATAAGACTTGGGATATAATAGTATAATAATTATAGAATATAGTAAGAATATAAGAACTGATAAGACTTATATTCTACCTCTATCTCTATGGTATAAGTAACATCATTTCTTGTGATCTATTAAAATGTGCAGTCTTAAACACGATGACTCCACTCTTATCAATATAGATGCGGAAGTTGGAAGAATTAAAAAATAATATATAATTTACAATAAAAATTAATATTTTTAATATTTTGTATATAATATGTTATAATAATATAATGAATAAATAATAAAAATAAAAGAATAAGGAAGAAAATTAAATAAAAAATATATATATTTACCTGTTATTATCCTCTATTACATCTTCTGTACAAGAAAGCTTGTTGTTCCCTGTTAATTTGTAATTGAAACAAAATGGATATCCATAATAGCCCCATTTGGCTAGCGGCCTCAATTGTTTGGAAACTTGTAGTGTTGTCAAAATGAATGATTTTGCTGCCTTCTCAAATTGAGACATAGCCTTTAAATAGAGACAAATTCGTTCATCTTACTGTCACTCCCGTTTTACACAGCACGATTTTTGGACATCCGATAATTTGGTCTCTTCATAAATTATAGTAATAAGATTGAATGAATCTTGATAAACATATGATGATCGCAGAGACACACAATTAGTTTGCCAAGTTCAATTTAATCTAGTGAAATTTATAAGGAAAACAAAAAAAAACCAGAGGTTCAAAAATCGTGGAGTGTGGAACGGGACACTTATTAGCTTGTTACGATCACACAAGACACAAAAATTCATTAGACTTACCTTTATTATACAATACATTATTATTTTAATACGCCTGTATTTTTATTTTTACAATATTAACTGATCAGAGTAAATATTAAATCATTATTATTATGATATATAAAATTGAAAGCTATTAATAAAATTATTGTTAACAATAAGTAGGCTTAACAATATTAGTTGAATATTTTTAATGCCCAATGCCCATGTGTTGGAGAGGGTGGTTTTTAGAATTAACAATGATAAACATCGAACTTTCAACAATAATTGAAGATACGGAACACTGATATCATTGATATCATTGAGGAACTACAAAAACCATGTTCTCTCTAAATAAGTGAGTTCATTTTTGCATTCAATCTAGTTTCAAATATTCTATACACTAGATACCGTGTCAAATGAAATGTTTTCTTTCAATTTTTCAAAATATTTCTGACATTGCATTGTGTCCAATATATTGGAGTAAGTCGCTACAGGCTATAAAAAGCAGAGCATGTATATTCACTAAGAAAGATATAAAATATTCAGACAAATATACTTAATTACCTCTTTCTCGACTGCGCTATCGCTGAGCCATGGATGACTCTTTTTTACTAAATTTCTGGAGTAAATTCTGTAAGAGTTCAAGGATCCCCAATTTTCCCTCCATATTGGTCGCCAGTGTTCAAAATCAATTATGGCTATTCCTGAAAATATTGAAAAACAGTTTATAAGAATCTATTTTGATGTACGGTAGCCTACTGTCGGCAGGCCAACCCAATTTCAAGTTTTAATAATTTGAATGTATGGTATTAAAAGTGATACAGCAAATATAGAGAGCAAATAAGTTACTACAGAAAAAATTGTTTCATCAGTAAATAATTTACCGTACTAATTATTAAGTAATAATTTACTAAATAAAGTAATTTAATGATTAGCCTAAATACAAAAATAATCGTACTGAATCCACAAAGCGTCAGAATCGAGCAGATAATTCTATTCTGAAGTGATTCAAGCTACAATGATAAAAAATATTCCACATAATTATACATGGATTCCATGGAATCCTGTAGGAATTTTGAACCAAAAAATTGAGTTTGAAATTGTAAATCTTGCATTAACATATCCTCATTATTGCAAGATTGAGAATTGAATATTTAAAAGTGAGCGTGTTAAGGTTTATATATGTTTGGATTCAAAGTTTTTTTTTTGAAATAAGAAATTCTGTTTTAAAATGACTGTTAAAAAACTATAACCCGCACAAATGGTTCTCCATGCTCCCATTTGTAGAAGATGAGGTTTTATGGCGAAGTGGAACAACCCTTGGGTCTCCCCACTATTATGAAAGCCGCATACCCTACGGTAAATGACAAGAATAAATATATACTACACCACCAATTATAAGCTCCGATGAAGCTCCTCTTCAGGAATGAAATGCATTAACTGGCCTATTATTCCAGGAATTATGTGATTTAAAATATTCACTATGGAATACAAGTCTTAATTTATCAAAAAATTCTACTTTTTCTACTCTAGCGATTGATTTGCATGAAATCGATTATCTAATTACGGTACCTTTGAATGCAGCATCGGGAATGAGTCTCTCGATGTCGTTTCGATAGAAATGGAGATGTGCGGTGAGGTTGGCCGCCTGGGGCACGCCACCGTTGCGGGGCTGCTGCGGGGTGAGGCGGGTGGCGTCGAGCAGCGCCGGGAACAGGCCCGGGTCGTACAACAGTGCCACCGCGTTGCCGCGGAACGTGTCGCCCTTATTCTGGATCAGGCCCCATCGCTCCGACACACTTGAAAAGTTCAGGCCGTGCTTGTGGCACATGAACGTCGGCACGTTCCAGAACATCTTGTATTTGACCGCTGCATTCGCTACTCTGCAATAGATTTTTTTATTACTGTACTACCTACATTATCAATATGGCTGGAGCCAAAAAATTGATGTGTTCAAAAAGTTTAAGGTCGAATACACTCTCCATTGTAACTTTCTGAAATTTAAGCTAATTATAGATTTTCTATTACACATTGATTTCATACTAATCATATATGGACGCTAATTAATTCTTATATGGGTGATGCTGAAGAATTTTATAAAAAAAGTATAAATGCTCATATAAAAATTCCAAAGGCCTACTACAGGGGTAGGCCTAAAACAGTATAATATAGGCTCTATATTTAAATTCATACTTCTACTCATAAGAATTTATTATGACTGAAAACACCTGTAGGCTAGGCTACCATATTTCATCAATTAGCGCGGTACGGAGATCAAATAAGGGGTCCTTTTATCATCTGCATACAATCTGCATATAAATCAGCAACAACTTTTATAACAGGCAGTGGTGAAGTCAGAGACAGTAGCGTAAACAAGGTGTAAGGTGAAACTTGCTATGCTACCAATCTTATCTACATTATTTGGTAACAGTCATTTTAGCAATCATGCTGAAAGCTTATTATTCCTATATTTGAACATTCATTGACAGAATTCATAGCCTATATAAGAGGCTAATCATCTGTGCTTTGCTAGGCTGAGCTGGATGTTGTCCATTTTCCATGAACTTGATGGGAAGAAAATTATATTTATTTATCTTTACGGTTATGGGGGTAAGAATAATTTATCAATTATCAGAGCTGACGAATAATTATTTGAGGAGAAGTAAAGTGATATTTTACACTCACACTCTTTGAAAGAATTACTTCCTCATCAATAGTGATGTCACTCTCGCAGTAAAATTATTCCAGCACCACTCAATAAGCAGAGGCAAGCGTTCGACTTATTATTGCCTATAATATAGATTGGCTGAATGTCTCATAAATGCGCTTCACCGCACTGAAATTGTCATAATGTATTTATGTGCTTTTGTTCAAATGGACTACTTCATCTTATCACTGAATTCATTAGAAAGTGTGAGGTCGTTGGCATATTTTAACCAATATGTTACTGTCATGTTTTGATCCTTCTTATTAACAAATATACAAGACCTTTCATTTTAAAATTAAGGCTCTGCTATTTAGCATTAGCACATTAAGTTGAGTAATTTAGCATATATAGATCTCATGCATTTTCTACAGCATCCTCTACTATTAATATTACCACTATTATTATATCTACAACTCTTTGATATGTTGCCATGGCAAAATTATTATAACACGTAAAAATTTTGTGCTCTAAAGTTTTCTTAAATTCCAAATTTTCCAGTCTTGGATTAGTGTTTTGACCTGTGTTTTAGTGCTCTCGGACTTTCTAAATTGTGAAGGACTTCCCGAAATCTAAATTACAGTGATAATAATCAATACTTTTATCATGTTTCCTATTGGTGAAACATGGTTATGTTGGCGAGGTGGAATTACCTTTTGGTCTCCCCACCAAATAAAGCCATACCGTACGCTAATAATAATAATAATGTATCGAAATTTGGGATAGACGTTTTGGACTTTGTTGTCTGTGTTTTAACCCTTTATTGTAATTATTCATCTACAGAATAAATAAATAAATAATAATATGATCGTTCATCAATATTATAGTTATTCATTCATTCTGGATTTGATCCTTCTTCAGTTACTGTTTTTTTTTATTTACTCTGCATCTACAAAATATAGCTACCGCATACCAATAAATTGAGCAACTATCGCTTTAGAAAATCATAATTCATTAATTTGGAATATCATATTTCACTAGAAATGCCATAATTCTTTGATAGATTTGGGGTGTATAACTTTGTTCAAAGTCTCTCCAATCCCTTTCTCAAGTATTCTGTTATCATGGTTCCACTTAAAGTATAGTAGCCTTTTTCTCGCCTTCCACTCAAATGATAATTTTATTGAATCTTTATCAATTCATTTCACTTGGAAATACTGTCTAAGATACTATTTTTCAACAATGGTATTCCAAAAGATTTTCCGAGGAAGGATAGCAGTTTATCATCCGCATTTTTCATGAAGGAGGGGTGGAATTTAAGTGCGAGTCGTCCATCCAAAAATGGGGCCAACCAAAAAAAGGTCCTAAAGCGGTCCCTGCTTCAGACAGAAAGTTCCTAGAAATTTCAAATAAGATTAATTTTATTCAATAAGAGGAAGAATTTATCTAATATGAAAAAACACAATACGATTTACTCTATTGAAGATCTTTTTAGAAATTTTCGTAACTTTCCAAAACAGGAATTCTCAATTACAATATTTTTATAGTAGGTGATATTTTTATAATAGGCTTTATAAATTATTGTGAATAAATCATACTAACTTGTTTACTATCATAGAGATTATAAGACCTTGAAAAATGTTATGTGTTTTCTCGAAACAAAGTTTTTGCCTTTTCAAATGAACATTTTATCTTATTTAGGTACTTCATAAAGTTGTGATTGGAAACTTGTTTCTCAATTAGTCTAAAAAAACTGATCAAGACTTGATCCAAACTTACCGTAGTTTACTGTACCGTAACCGTACTACTAGTATATAGTTGCTGATTATTCAATTTATAAACTTACCGTTGAACTTATCTTATTATTATCTGAATCTTCTAATATCAGTTCATCAAATCTACTGATTTATAGTTTAAAGCTAAAAAATAGCAAAGCACACAATATTGAAAATAACACAAGGTCAGGAAAGATAGGCCCACATTCAGACAAATCTACGATGATTAGGTACCGTAACTTACGGTACCGTATATCACAATAAGTTAATAAGTCAACTTTTTTCAGAAACTTATCCATAGAGCAGAGAATACGGTTTCTTTTCAAACCATTTGTAGCTTAGATTTATAATCATTCAATATGGATCAATTCTTACATGAAGAGGCAGTCTGTTTATTGAATAATTTTATAACTCCCACAAGCGTATTGTGTATTTTTCAAAATACACAAGCGTATTTTTCAATCTACAACTATAGGTACAGCATTATCAATAATGTGACAAAATATTTCATTATTAGAGTTGCAGAGAAATGTTCTCTGTCGTCATATTTATAGCATATTGATTTATGTATTCCATCTATTCTTTTTATTATTAAATGTGACTTATGAATAAGTAACAGTACAGTACTGCTGTATTGCGTACTTGGTTTGAACATGTTAACATAACTTACCACTGTTAAAATGTGTAATGTAGGCTATATATAACGGGTAATCCAAAATTCGCGTAACATCATATTTGAAGCAGCGTAGAAGTGTAGTCAGGAAGAGAATACTTAGTGTGAGAACGGTTGTTGAATGATCACGAAGTTTACTCACAATCGCTCACGAAAGTCATCTTGGTTGAGCGACCAAACATACAAAAATAAGGTACACGTGACTCAGAACCTACCCCAAGGGTATATCCACCAAAAACAGCCTCAATGTACATTTTTTATATATAACGAATACACTACTACTGTTCTTTTTGTTTGGTGAAAATAAATTTTGGATCTGTTTGATTCATTTTATAGTTTATTGTCCAACTTATAGATTGCCAACCAATGGTGTGTCCTTGCATTGGAACCACACTCTACACTAATGAACAAACAAAAATATATGCACAAATCATACCAAAATAAATGAATTTCCTGTCACTTTTAATCGGTTTAAAACATTGGGTTGCGTGATTCTTTGATCACTAGGTAAGACTTAGTGTAATCCCTACTATGTCTTCTACGACAATTATTTTTTTATATAAAGTGTGGTGTTTATCACTATATTTAGATTGATCCAAAATGAAGTTGACGATTCTCTATTTGTTACACAACAATCTGATCGAGGGAAATGATTAGGCTACTTTTTCTCATTTGCTCGTTTATTCAAAGATACTTGTATTGCAGAACCCATACCGTAGCATTTATAGTGCTCACTCGCTTAAGCTACCAGTACTATCTGTATAATTTGTGTTCTAACAAGATTAACATTTCACCTGGTACAAGAAAGACTGGATAGTTATTTTCAGTTCCTGAATTGGCTGTCGTGGGTGTTGCAGGAACTGCTTGCTATCAAAGCAGCGAGTGGAAAGAAGAGAAAAAATAGCCGCGTAACAAGAATGAGCTCGGTGCTGGTTAAGGTGCTATTAGCTAATTGCTGTAGCGTTCTGCAAAGCTAAGCCCCGAATTTAACTTCAGATGTTTAGGTCAATTAACGCTATATCCATACATTTCGCTTTCAATTTAATTAAAATAGGTATAATTATAGTTTTCAAAGGTCCTCTAATAATAGCCTATAAAATACCGTAAGTCAGAGAAGTTGATTGAGTATGGAAACCTTCATCTGCTATCTGTCACTGTCACTATCACTTTTGATCTCTCAATTTTTATTATCATTCTCTATAAATAGTAAATTTATAAGGGATTCATCATAGGAAATAACAATAATGATACAATATTAATAAAGTATTTGAAAAACTAATGGAATATTTCCAATAATTTTAGATTTTTTACTGCAATCATGAAGATTGTAGTCTATAGTACTTTTCTCTAATACATTACAATTATATTTTTTCTTAATTTGTTACAGGCAATATGGTTGTATTTTTTATGATGAAGAGAATATTTTTTTATTTTTATTATAACAAATCAAGCTGAACAATTATTTGCGCTTTCCAGTTCAAAAAGTAAAACAATGTGAAATCTACTACAATAATGGAAAAATATACTCAAATATACATATTGTAGACTATCGACAACAATTTCACATTTGGGTAAGTTACAGTTTAAACCACTTGCTACCAAAGTAGTGAGCTGTAGTGGTAAGTTATAGCTGGAGTTTCTAGTCCAGTATAATGTGATGGATATAATAATAATATTATTCTAGGGCTACCACTGATGCACGTATGATAGATGCCTATGACCTATCTAATATTATATAATAAAAAGCACAGAACCCTTTTGATGTTCTAATATATAAATAGGGTACTAGATTTATTTCCTGGTATTTTGAACATAAGTAGCTTTTATGTTTAATTTTCCAATTGGTTTCAATTTTAAAGATGAATGATGAAAATATATAGGACTACAAAAAAGTGTAAGTTATTATTATTTTATTCCTACCTGGAGAAAAAAAAGCAGAGCATACAGATGCCGTAGAGCATGTTGTTGATGGTGTGTGCCATCTTCACGGTCATGCAGTGGTCGATTGAAGGAAGAAGTGGCGCGTGGTAGCCCAAAGTGCACAACTGACTTGTCGATCGACAGCGCATACACAAATATATAGGCTTAACTGCCATCGACACCAAACACAATACCACAAACAATCAAACCAAATCAGCTGCGCGTAAGGCGCCGCGCGCCTTTAATGTCTTCCGAACTACTTTTTCACATCTAGCTGAAATTATCAATATTATTTGCACTCGTTCTACAACACTGTGCTTACCAGTACCGGATTCAAGGGGAGGCCAAATATATAAATTTAAAAAAAAAAAATAATAATAATAAATGAGAAATAAGTTCACAAATAATGGAATAATAAGGCTTAAAGCTTCTGAAAAATATTTTTTCAGAGAACCTTTTCTGAAAAAAATTTCTCCCTGCCGAGAGAAATCCTTCTTCAGTTGACCATAATTTTCATCATTGATAACTATTTTTGTTCATGACCGTGGCAGAAAGTATAAAATTGTAGATATTGCTAAGCTGTTATAGTTGTCATTTTTTATATTTGATGGAAATAGAAATCAATAAATTCCAACGTGGTTCTATCGGAATCAATTTTGCAAAGTTAACAAGTGAAGATTTGTCAGTAAAGACTGCAACATTAAAAGAATAAGTTGTATAATTTTGAATTTTATCCCAATCTCAAAGTGGACATCATGAATTTTTCTTGAACGTGTATATATATTTGTTTTTGAATCCTAACTTAGTATCGAATCGGTCTTATATATCATTATCAATATTCTATGCTCAAAAAATAGGAATTTCCTCATTCCTCATGAAAAAGACCCGCCAATTTTGAAGTAAATTTTTACAAAATTTGTCGGGGGGCCTCTATAAAAAAACTCCTTCTAAAACGCTATTTTTGGAATAATTTTTTTACAAAATTCCCCGGGGAGGGCCTTCGGACCCCTTCCCCCGGGAGGGGGGGCGCGCACCACAAGCTGAGCCTATTAATAGGGGCCCAATCTCCCGGCTAGGGATCCTTAATCCGGCCCTGGTTACAGGTTACTCTACGGTAGTCTATCGGTTATTTCTTGCTGTTCAGTTTACTCATCTGGATCTTGAGAGAGAATTACCATAGTTGACTGCATATTTTATGAATTCCATACCGTACCTTAATTTACTTTCATTCAACTATGAATAACGTACGAGTATAAGCCTGGTAGATATGATTATACCAGGTACCTATACACCGTACTTTAAAAAGGCGGGATTGGAGATGGGATGATGAAAAGGTCGAATGATATCATTGAAATTGGAAAAGTATTTCAAGAGATTCACACTGATTTTATTTTTTTGCTAAGTTTTCATCGCATGCGTATCAAAAGCATACCGGTTCATTAATTTAAAAATACAATTTCATGCAACTGACACAAACAGGGGTACCCATCCCCCCCAACATCTATGACGCCAATCCCCCCCGTATGAACTAAAGATCCCCCTTTTTATGGGTCTTCCTGTTAAACAAGTGAGAGTGAAATGTGAGACTATTGAATAACAAGTAAGCAGAATGTTGGGGTTATACTCCTCACCAACTGGTCCAGGGGCGAACCCAGAAATAAATTTCGGAGGGGATATAAAATCAGGGTCGAACCCAGAAAAGCCCTTTCTCCGAGAGGGGGGTTGTTGCTTGCATGGAATATCTATTATGTATTTGCTTTCTTTCAACAAACATATTAACATTATCATTTTTCGCCATGTAGAAAAATTCATTCACAAATAAATTATTGTAGATTAATTGATTTGAACAATAGCTATCTGACCATATTGGTCTCTTGTAGTTGTTGTATATTGTATTGGACAATATTATTGTTGAGTTGAACGTTGAAGTTCTCTAAGCTGCGCTGAAAGATTTTTTCTGTAATTTTGAATTTTGAATTTAGTTTTGTGCTCTGGATACTGAGTATAGCGATGTGATTGGATAATATAATATAGCCTATACCGTATATTTGATTATTATATTCTAATTCCAAATAATGTTTATTGATAATAGTGTTGGGAAGAAGAGGTTTTGTAGCTGATTATCTGAATCTTCATTACATATCGTATTTTCTTAAATGAATAAAATGAAATTGTTGAAGTTATATCGAATAACATAGAAAATCCTATCACAAAATGAAATCTACAAAACGCAGAGATTTATTTTGATACAGTTTATTCATCATATGAACAGGGTCAACGGTAAAATCTTTGTGAATGAATAGTAGGGCTAAATCATTCAAATGATCCAACTTGTAGCATTTCTCATGTAAGATTTTACTTTGTGAAGGGTTGAAAAGAAGGGTTGAAATATTTGGTCTTGCTATGCTAAGTTTCAGATTTAAACTCCAGATTTCCCCCGTTTTTTCAAAAAAGTACCCTAAAATTACATTTTTAGGAGTTTTCAGCTTTAATAGTGGAAAATTTGGCAACTTCTTTCTAGTGTAAGATGAGCCCCAATTTCGGGGGATATATATCCCCCCCTGGGTTCGTCCCTGACAACTACAACTTTAGGAGTCCTGAATACGAAGTATTGTAGCTTTGAGCACGTACCTTAATTTTCCAACTGGAACTGTATTTCTGTTATTCTTTACAATTATTGAAGAGAATCGGTCCACTAGGTTAAAATTAATTCCCCCCAAAAATTTGTATGACGCCATTGGCGTCACGTCCCCCACTTGTAGGCACCCCTGGACACAAAAAACTCGGAACCGCCTTATATGAAAAATAATACCTTTAGCATCTTATTCAAATCAATTTTATCATCGATCTGTAAGTCAATTGTTATTGATTGGAAACATTTATATTTACCTAGCAAGCTAGTGGAACCTTAATGAGAGAGAATAGTTTCAACTTTGTGATAACTATAATATTATAATTATTCAACAACCACTATAATTTATTATTCATTTTGAAAACGAATAAAATATTAATTCAAATCATTTTACTTGAACTTGATATATATCTATCCCTGGGTTCATTTGTATCTGGGCCGTGAAAGTTTGTATTTACAGCTATAGTCCACTACTCTAGACAAAAATGGAAGTGCATAAACTTTACAATCCAACTTTTATTCTGAGCTTAATTTTCATAACTGTACTACCGTACCTCAGTTTTCTCAAATTTCTAAACAGGAAGTTAAAATAGAAAGAAACCAGAAACCACTGATGGAACAGTGAAAAAAATATAAAATCACAACTTCGTTATTATTTTATCTAAATTATAATTTTCCACATCTGAATTTTTAAGTAATTTCACTTTTATTATAACGTAGGCTACTCTCAGATCCTATAAAACACGAGTTGAAACTCAAGGCTACTGTGGTTTTCGGATTAAACTTGAAAAGTGATAGTACAGCACGGTCTTATGGTACTTTTTGCAGGACCGTTGAACCGCATGATGCGCAAACAACACGGAAGGAGTTTTGACAACAACTGGGCCGACACTCAGCTGCATGACTACTGACAGAAAAAAGCACAGTCTGTGACTCCTGATGGTTAGTCACCTGGAGAAAGAACTATACTAACTTGTTATTGCGGGAAGGATTTCATTTGAACTGGATAAGCAAGACTTTGCATTTTCACTCTGGTTTTTTATAGAATTACTCAGTGATGACACTGATGGATATAGTTCTCAACGCCTATTATGTTTGTTTCATTACCAAATAATATTCATCAGAGTATCTCCTCATAGAAATACATACTTTAAAGTAGGAATTTGCATTTTTCTAAATACAAACTGCAGATAGGTCTTCATTCCATTTATTCGATTTGGTACTGCAAAATAATTAGAAATAGGTAGAGTTGAAATAAATCTTGAATATTCAGGAAAATATTGTCTAAGAATTCTATATTTTACAGATAATGAGAATGATGGAGAAATCAAATACATGGAAGCTTGCTCATGATCATTGTACGAACAGTAGGTAAAGTATAATTTATATAAAAACATAAATTAATTATATGAATAAAGAGGAGAGGGTGGGAGCTGGAAGAGCAAAAATATAATAAATAGTAGGCCTACCTACCTACCTGTAGCCTATGATACGCCATTATACATACGATGAACATGAAACTATGTTCATACATCATACATTAAAATGAAATCATATCTGTCTGATTTCCAATTATTATTATGATCCATATATCAATGAGTTCTAAAAATTCTACAATATATATTTTCACAGGCTGATCATTTTTATGAGGTAGCTTTATGCTATCCCTTATTTATCACTGTCAAGAAAATATCAACCAATATCCATCTTAAATTATTATGAGCTACGAAAAAATGATAGTGTGTTGAAATAATAAAGTAATAAGTGTTTATTTGTGACCAATTTACAGGAATAATGAATTCTCATTAATTTATTCTCAGTTGATTCCAGATAGAAGAATCACTTTTTTTTTAAATATTTCAATAATGACACTGCATTCAAAGCAGTTGTTCAATAATGATCATCCACCACACCTCTAATCAACTGACCATTCTACAATAGAACAATGACTCGCCTGATCCATCAGCTGCACTGGGTAGCATAAAAAAATAATTCCTGCAGGTATGAAATAACATTTTATAGCTTGTTAAACAAAATGAAGTTTTCTTGAGTAATCGATTTCCCAAGTTTCCAACTGCTAGCAACAAGTTTATGAATGAAAGAAAATTAATCAGTCATGACGGAATTCTTCCAATAAAGAACAAAGTAGCTTAAGGCTTTTCTGTCCTTCTTGACCTTTCTTGTTCTTTGTAGATTTCTCAATCAAGGAAATTAAAAAAGTATGTAAAGTATATAAAATTGAGGTGTTAATAGAATGCGGAAAAATGGATATGACTTAATTGATTCCTCTTTTTTTATTCACTTATTTTATTGTGCTCATTTCTTTACATACCGTACTGATCAGTTTCTCATGTATAGAGGTTGATTACAAAGCCTCATAATAGTCAAATTGATTATTGGAACTAAAAAAAATGAAATCAGAAGTCTGTGTATACACAGTATAGGAACTAGTTCTATATACTACTGCTATACTACTATACTATACTATACTACTGCTGAAGGCCTACTTTCATACTACTGTTTCATAGTAGGCCTAATCAGTAGTTTCGTACTACTGCTTGTGCAAACAATGTTTTTCATGTGAATTGCATCTTCTTTTTAAGTTCACAAGTGCTTTTTGGTGAAGAATTTGTTTTTTACTATTTTTGAAAAGTTTTTCTTTTAAGATCTAGTTTATAAGTGTTCTACAGCTACCTACCTATACAGTTACCTATCATCCATTATTGCATTTTTTGCTTTATTGTAATTTACCGTAGATTAATATTGTATACTGTATACTAAGATTCTCTACTGTATACTGTATACTGTATACTAAGATTCTCTGTTGAACTTTTGTTAAGCATCGATAAAACGTAAAACCAATGTGAGGCAACATTTTTTTAATAGTTACATCTTAACGAATGTATATAAAAGTACATCTTATTCATTACCGTAGGCCTATACCATAGCTTCTTTCAATAGAAGCTATGATTCAACTGTTGTGGAAATGTTTGGACGAACTTTCTTTAATAGAACCTATATGTTAAAGGAAGCTATGCTATGATTATTCTGTTGTGGAAATGGTATGGTAGGACAACACTGTAAGTTGAAGAAGAACATATCTAAAAGAAATGGTACGTTGTGCAATTTCCTTCCTTTGGGAGATTGGCTGTCGTTAGTAAAGACAGTCAGTCGTTTCCCGTTTCTGGAGGAATAGTAATTGTTGCATTACTTTTTAACTGATTAACTGCATGTTATTCAGAGGTGTTCTTCACTTGGTTGTGAAGACTGGCTTATGGTTGAGAGGATCGACGTGCTTTCCACACGTTACCTCTATCCTGGTTGATGTTTATTCGCCTGCTGTATTTTCTGTTCGGGCTGGGAGGGCATTCTGGCGGGGTGGGTGGCGGCTTCGGCTCGGTCGGTGTTGGTTCGGGGGCTGTGGGTTCTTTTGAGAATCTATTGCTTTTGGGCCGGTATTGGCCGGGCTGGAGTCGTTTTACCGTCTTGCCGGAGTATCTTCTTTGCTTGAATGGACTGTATAGTTCGGTGGATATGAAACTGGCAACCAGCTGGTAGGCCTAGGCCCTTCATAGGGCTGTTGCGCCATTGACAAACAAACAAACAAACGTGCAATTGCAATTAAATAAAAACAGAAAACATTCTTTCAAGACAAGACTTTAATATTTTACCTCCTAATATTGTTTTGACACAAATCACTTTTCTTAGTTTTGAATGTAACTCACGTCCTCTCTCTTGAGTCTGCTAACAATATTTTAGTTTTCCTTACATGAGCAACATCCCGACTTGAGCTTGGGTTGTGTTTCCACGTTTTCACTCTTCATCGTATCAATACTTTCTTTGGATTTGTTGATATCCTGTTTGCTCTTGATTTGTCGAATAAGATCGTTTTTCAAGTTTGCCATGACGGTGACCGTTTGAAGGCGGGCTTTTCTGACAGATTCTCTCAAAATGTGCAGTTCCTTTTGGGCATTTGCGATTCGTCTTCTCGATTCACAAATCCTCTTTCTTGATCTCGATATGCTGTTGCAAACTTTCAAGCGGGTTTTCCAAGCCCTGTCGCAGTCTGGGTCTTCAGAAATGGGTAGAGCGTCTTCTCCTTCTAATTCAGCGTCATCGTCATCATCATTCTCTAGCTCATCATCGCTGTGCTTTTCTTTTGTTGCTAAACTTGCCGAATAGTCTGGATTCGTCATAAGATATATGATTCCCGCTATTATTAGAACAGCTATCCAAAAAGACCAAAATATCATTTTGCCAAACAAACGAGTCTGAAGAAATGTACAGCATAGAAATCATTACATAATTTGGAATCACAATTAAAATTTTGAACAACACTGAGATGATAATATTATTACCAATGATTTTTCAAGATCCCATTTCAAAATATTTCGATTCTCAAATCAGCTGTAGAATTTTGGTCTTCATGTTTTTCAAAGTTCCTAGTTATTTTTTTCGTATCTTTGTTATTCTCCATGCAGATCTAGATTATACTAGGGCATTGATTTCTGTCCATCAACTTTACCAAACGAAGGAACTTTTGAGTGAAATTTTGGTCATAACCTGAAAAGGTTCAGTTGTAAATTTTCTGGCAGGCTTTTAAATAAACCGATACTCAACGGATCAGCATGGCTGACCACTCTCTGATGTACGACGTTGTGTTCATGGCAGCTGATAAAACATTCACCGTATTGAATAAATTATGTTGATTAGTATAAATAGAAAATTTTTGAAGCTGTCATTGCTGTTTTGAAGTGTCATAGAATTAACACCTTCTGCTACCCACTCTACATTTTGAGTTTTAATGACATATTCCTTTTGTTTTGGAGGAGCTCAAGCCTTGCTTCTCTTGTATTTATTAGATTTATGCCATTAGTATGCTATCCGAGACGAAGACTTCTCTCACAGAGAGTATCAATTATAATCATAGAATAATGATATGAGCAGGGCTTGATTTCAGGGGGGGAACGGCGCTTCCATAGGTACCTTTTTTCTCAAGAATACTTTTTTCCCTGAGCAGCTTCATTCTTTCATACTTTAAAATTGTATTATTAGTTTTATAAAAAAACAACTACAAAACATTGCCCAGATTTGCTAAAAACGCTCCAATTCAAGTTTTTTAAGAGTAAATGTTCCCGGACCCTATCCCCCTTGTACTTACATCATTCCTCTATGGTATAATACCGTACTCTGTGAGAGGGTTTATTCCTTGATACTGCTCACTGTGAGAGTGCATAAAGACTCTCACTGTGCGAGAGTGTTTTTTGTGATACTTCTTACTGTGAGAGTGTGAGAAAGCATAGAGACTCTCACTGTGGAGAGTGTGAAATAAAAGCTCTCATTGTAAGAGTGTATAATATGGCTTCCCCCCTTGAGAGAGCAGAGAGTGATTAATACCTCTCACTGTGAGAGCAAATCTGAGTAGAGAATCAATTCAAAAAAATAAAAAAGCTTTCTTGAATTTTTTGACTTCTATACTCAGTGCGGGGTTCATATTCACTTCGAACTTATCATTTTGGCATTCATCATATCTAGCACTCCTAACTATTAATTTTTAAGCCTATTTGTTCTACTGTAGTTGATAATTTGCCAGAAAGAAACGGTCATTGATCCAGGATTAACGGATTGTAACTTGGCACAGTAGAAATGGTTGTAGCCTATTATGAAAATAATCATCGCTCCATATTTTTTGCAATTAAATAATCATTGAATTCAGAACAGGAGCTGTAATTTTGGGTTTTTCTTTTCCATCGTAAATGTATTATTGTGTTACCTATGTGATCTATGTCTATGAGAAAGTAATAAAAAATAAAAGCCTCGATCTAGGTCTCAAATTTATTTGATAAACTCCATCATCAAAGTCAAATGTAAATAAAGTGGCACAAATTTAATACCATTATGCGGCGTAATAATGTGATAGATTTACTGGGACATTAGTATAGAATTTGTCAATTTTCGACGATGGATAACTGTCATCGCTTCACTGAATTTCTGGCAGAATCACATACGAAAATATGATTGATATGTGATCGTGCGCTGACGATGGAGAACAATCGCGGCAGGTTTGCGGGTGCCGCTGATCGCTTTATTACGTCAGAGTCAACGACCTGCCAAAAGACAACATCAACATCAATGTCTGTCTGCAGAGCAACGGAGTTACCTATATCAATAATAGCAAAGGCAAATCTAGTGCTTACTCTATTGAGGTAAAGGAGGCTTCACCAACCAACAAAATCACAATACTCCCGACAAATCGAGCGTAACAGGGTCGCCCGCCACACCCATTCACAACCAACAAATGATTATGATGATGATTATTATAATTGGCGGGAACAAGTAACCAGCTAGAAGCTACTATATTGCTTTCGCACTTGTCACAGGCTCCTAATTCTATCTTTCTCCAGTGTTGTAGGCTCCAGAGCTTTAAACAGGTGTTCGATCATGAATAATTTAATTAATGGGTACCGGTACGGTACGTTTTTCTAGTGATGAAACAAAAGAAAGTACGAGGTACTTCACTGTAGGCGAGTACTACTATACTGTAGGCTAAGAAGCCTGATTATGAAAGAAAGTCAGAAAGAATAGGTCCAAAATATCCAGATACAATTTAAAATACAACAAAGAGCATTTTATACAAGCATTCATTTCAACAGATTCATCTATGATTTCAGTTTTGAAATAGCGTACAATTGTCTGATGATGATGATAATATGATACCTATAATCAATTACGACTTACGGTACCGGTAGCCTATAATTTATTGCATTTATAATAAATGCTTGTTTTCTTATAAAAGAGAGGATTGAAACTCGTATTCTCAATGTTTTGAAAACGTCCAGAGATTTGAATATAGGCTATACTTTTAGAATAAAAAAAATGATTTTTTGCATGTTTTTAACTTCAACATTTCAATAAATTGGTTTAAAATGAAAGATTTCTGAATGATTTGGTTCATGTTTGGAGTGTTCATTATCTTTCAAATAGGATTGAATTCATTCTAATTATATGCAATCAAGAAGTTCAATTAATGCATAAATGTTTTCAGTTTTTGAGCACAGTGGCGCAACAGCCGGGCCCGCAGGGCCCGCAGTGCGGGGGGCCCGAGAGCCAGGGGGGCCCGCGAGACGGTTATAGTCGGCGCAATCTATAGTCCGCGCAATCGAAGTTGACGAAAACCCCCTCCACCCGAGAAATAGTTGTCAGATTGTGTAAAATTGGAACATCTTCAAGTTCGCGATTAAACCCCATATCTAGACGTAGAATTTTATCCTTGATATGCCAGTAGTATTAAAAAAGTTCCTGGGTAGAAGGATTCAAAGGAAATTCGATTTTTTTTTTGAAAAAAATTAAAAATCGCGAAAATATTACGTTTTTTCTATATCACTTCTCTCACAATCATGGGTTGTAGTGAAAATAAAGTTTTTTATATCAAAATGACAAGGAGAATTCGAGATTTCCAATGGTTTTTGAGTTTTCTATATCCGACCAATAATTATGTTCCAATTAATAAATATGTTCGTCAATGTCGAGTCTACTCGAACCGAAAACATGAAATTTTCGATGATCTAGAAACTTTTTTGTTTGAGAAAATAAGTGGGTGGTGAAAGCGAGAAAGTTGTTCAAAATCAATTGAAATTATTTTTCCAAAGGTCGAAAATAGTCTGAAGATTGTAATTTGGCCTCTCAAGAGTTTCAAAGTAAGGAGAGCGGTATATGCATGAATCATTGTATGTTAAAGATTGGAGTTATTGAAGCTAATCGACTTGGATATTCGAACTGCGAACAGCTGGTTTATCATAAAAATAGTGAGTTTACAACACCGCGTGGTTTTTCCGAAGCTACGCTGTCACTTTTAACATTCAGTTGAATGTGTTTGCGTTAGGAGAAGTTTCAATTTCACGCAAAATGACAACGTAGCTATTTCTCGGGTGGAGGGGGTCTTCGTCAACTTAGATTGCGCCGACTATAGTTGGAAATGACACTGAATATGAAGAAAGCTTCACCACAGATTTTTACCATAGAAGGACTCTACAATAATTATTGGAAATATCAAAAAAAGAAACAGTAAAAGAAGTTTGTGAACTTCTATTTTTTGAGTACCTATTACTCTATTGCTTGGAGTGTCCAAGATGTATGCACATTATACATTTTGTTTTAAACTATACCAGTTACGCTAGCTTCTGCTGAGTTCATTCTCTAAATTAAAATTGATCAAGAATTACCTTCGAGGTGTCATGTCACAAGAAAGACTTAGTGGGCTCAGCTTATTAAGTATTGAAAGTAAAATGGCTAGAGAAATTTATTTGAGTGAGATCATTCAAAGATTTGCTTCTCCCAACCCAAAATATCTTTAAAAATTCAAGTGAATACATTCGTGCTTAGTATTTACTAAGTTATAAACTTTTCATTTTTTCTTCCTTTTTCTAGTGTTTTACAATTGTTTAGTCGTATTATTAAATATTATTTTTTCTTAATAAAATATTTTATGCTCTACTGAATGTTTGTTATTCAACCTAAAGATTTGAAGTGAACCAATGTCATTCATTTGTAATATAGGTCAACAATTGAAATTTAACGTATGCAAAGATGAAACTTACAAAAATTAAATATTTCAGTGTATTTTTATGGCAACTGTACGAAAACCTTTGAAACAAATCTACTTTTGGTGAACAAATTTAATTTTGGAATCAACTACTGTATAACAGTTTAAAAGCCCAACAAATCCGTTAAATAATATGATTGAAAAATTATTTGTAAACCTATGTAACGTCTAATGATTGAAAAGCTTGCTCGTTTCTAGCAGAATTGAGATTTCAAACTAGCAAGCTATAATTTATTGATTTTTGGATGTGTCATAAGCTTTTAATTTTTAATTATCAAAATACGAAGCCTTTTTTGACATAAAACAATCCAATACACATTAAAACAAGGTACATTATTGGTGGAAGTAGTAAAGAAATCTTTAAATCCAAGTCATTTTGAGGGGGCCCGATAATATAATTGCGGGGGCCCGAAAAAAAATGTTACGCCACTGTTTGAACATTTTTATTTGGTTTTTTTATTATAGCCTATTTGTATAGTAAACAGTAAAGGTTCATCAAAATTCAGAATTTTTAAAGTGAAAAGTGTTTTTCAGAGTTACAATTATTGTACTGTAATTTAAACTATTACTAATCATCTTTCATTCACCATTATCATTCACTCACTCATTATCACCTTTGCTTAAAATACTTCCTATCAAGTCGCAATATTGTAACAATAAATAAATAATAATGCAAAGTGTATCAATGCTGAGAAATAGATCCTTTCAAATTCAGAATACGGTACTTCTTTTAGCAGCCTGCGCCTGAAACCCTTTTCCATTCTGGCATGTGGAGCTACAGTCCCGTATCGTAGTCCTACTGAGTAGGGTAGGACCGATAGTACTCACTAGGTACTATGAGATTTTCAATGAGTGTTCCTGGAAAAACAATGATTTTACTTCCCAGGCTGAAGACCGATTGAGTTCAAGTTAATGTAAAACATAAAATGTAAAATAACATAAAGTTAATAATAATAATAATAAAAATTGTTATTTAGGCAAAACATAATTTTTCCGATGTGATGAGTCGATTTGATCAATTTTTATTTCCCTGTGATAAAACTTTTAATTTTCCAAGACGCGATAATTAATTCAATTGGAGCCTCAGCACTTGAAATCATGTAAATGATTATATTGATTGACATTGTTCGTGTCAAGTAAATTTGTTACGAATGAAAAGTTCAACGTACGATCAGGAGTTTCTTGTAGGAGTTGGAAGTTTGGCTGAATCTACTCTTAGATTTTTTTATAAAAATTATAAGCGTTATCATCATGATGTTTCTAATAATTTGTTTTCAAGTATATTGAGTGAAGTACGATTATAGTAAGCTCACCTCTATTGGCCGAACTGCTGTGATATAATTTTATTCTTCATATCGCAATCTCCAGCAGAAAGCTCAGTGTATTGATAAGTTATTAAGATTCATAGAGCAAAACCTAGATGAAGCTATTTCCTGTTGAGTCTTTGAAAAGACTATTATACCGATCCTATAGATGCTGCCGCCAGCCCTGAAGAATTAGTCTAGTTTCTAATAGGCCGACACAAGAGCACCTATTCAACATATTAAGCACAATCCATTTAAATTCCTCTCAGTAGTGATGTATTATTATGGGGATTGAAGAATGTTGGCAGAAACTTTCATATTATGTCATGGTAGTTTTAATATTGATGTGATAGATATAACAGAAAGTAAACCAACTTATGTGGTAAGACGTGATAGTAATTATTATCATCATGTAGGCGGCGCACATAACTTTGAGGTCGTTTGAAAAGGAAATAGATTGGAGAGATAAGAATTATTTAGTGCAAATCATAGAAAGAGAACCAATGGAATATGTATAATACCAGTAGGTTAATTGACTTGCTGACCATTCGTTTTGCTTGACTTTTTTCTGTTTTCTTTTTCTTCTCTATATTTCCTAATTTTCATCCCTCCTCACTTCTTACTGTTTATCCTCTATTCTTACATGTGAATCCATAGTTGGCTATTTATCTGCCTTTTCTCCACCCGAATAATATGAAGCCTAATATCTTCGTATGCCTATGATTGCTTATCATATAATATTTTTTGGAATTTTTTTGTTTCTTTTTTGTTCCCTTGTGAGCTTCAATAAATTAGATTTAAAAAAGGAGAAAAATTTGTAGTTGAAAAGAAAAGATGAGCAGTGTAGAAACAAAGCTATATATGTTAACTGGATTAGGTAACTAAGATTGAAAATGCAATAGTTATGGAGGATATATCAATAACAAATTGTATCATTCTGTTATATTATGATGGTGAGATTGATTATGTTAAAAGGAGGAGTAGTAAGGGGAGTAGGTATAGTAGGTACTGTTTTTTTTTTTAGCTGACCACAGAATAAAAACTATCGCCATGCTATTTCAAGTGGAACAGAATAAGGACTATGCTTGAGGTTATATCTTTGAAAAAATATTTTCCAACGTAAGGTAATAATCTCCATCAATTCAAAATGTTTATCGCAAGTATACAATCATCAGAACAAAATTTGACTCTGACGTTATTATGGAAATATTCTAGAATTACAACTATTGATCATCAGCATTTTTCATGTTACCTATATTTTTATGTAGAATCTACAATGGGACAATAAAGGACAATTTCTAGTACCGTACCTAGGCTAAATAATTATGACTGAGAAAGTCCTTATTCATTTATGAAGTGCGAATTCTGTCTGCAAGGCTAATGACGAAAAAATACAAAGAAAAATAGAAAAGATACACAGTAAAAATGTGGGCTAGTCGTTCGTGAAAAGCATAATATGCAATTATTCTTACTATAGTTATTAGATTAGGCTACATAATTATTTTTAAAATAAGTGACCTAGATGTTTTATTTTATGTAAAAAAATAATTTTTCTGTAAATCCTCCACTTGAACAAAGATGCTATCGATGCCCAGGAGAGAAAAATCAGGTCTATGAAGTATAGTTTTTTTTTATTTCTATGAATAAAAAGCTTCTTATAATAAGATGAAACCACGAAATATTTCGATAATCATGTTGCGCCAGTTGCGACCAGATCATATAACGCGGTGAATGAGCCTTGAATAAGTAAGCAGTCATAGTGTGATGATGGTAAACAAATTTTTTTTATCGTATTATGCTAATAGGAGCATAATTCCAATAGCTTGAACTGAATGAAGCGTTAAGGAAACTTAGTTTACATTTCCCTAAATATCGAATTGAAAATAGATAAAAAATTTGCGTTACCGTATTTATTTATTTTCAGAATTAGCCTAGGCTTCTGTGTTGGTGCCCAAGGATTATTTTGGCAATGCAGGACCCGTTACAATGAGTAGACCCAAAATAGAATAAGGAAATAAAGAATCTTACTGGTAACACTTTAGAACCGGTAGGCCTTGATCAAATCCATCAATATTTCACATAAATTCTTAAACGCTTTTTCAACTCAACTGCTTGGCATAAATAATAGCTGAAAAAATGTGAAAAACGTATAATATTTATAGTGTTTCATATCCATTCTTTTTTCCACTAAATTTTAAACAGATATAAAACAATTTTAATAGAAATTTATTCAACTTGCATTGTATAGTTGAAAAGCTTAAAAGCTTCGACCTGTTTGGTAGTCTTCAGACTGAACAATATTTATATTCAGATTTGTATGATATTTAATATATTTGTCGTGAAACACTCTATAATTATATAATCTCCAAGCATACAGAGTGTCCAAGAAACGTACCTATTATCTTCCCGTAGTACTCTTTCACCTGCCAGCACACGGTGCCAAGATAAATCAGCGCGTGCGATTCAATGTTCATTGAAACTATTTTGTAGTTTGAACCGATAAACCAAAATCTAATTTCGTTATTATAAATATTTTTGGAAAATAAATAAATTAGGCTATGACTTTTTTCCTTCTACCATTACCGTAACTTATTCCACAAACTAAAAACAAGCACATAGGGGATGTCATTGGCCGAATTCCCCTTGATTTTATCCTCATATAAGCAGGTAAGTTGCCGTCACTTTTTTCTAATGATATTTCAAATTATAATTTTACTAAAATTTTCCATAATCCAATAAGGTAATAATTAATGAAGAGAGTAAGAACTTGGATAGTGTCATATATTTTAGGTATTTAATTTACATTTTCAGCATTATTCTCACTAGACACATTATAGATCTATTGTTATAGAAATTCTGTAACCGTGGGCGGGGAGGTTTCCACCCCAGAAGGATTTTATCATTTAAAAGCTATAAAAAAAGGATATTTTTTGAAGAGCACATAGAACAGCTTTAGAACCTACCCCAGGAGTTTCAAATAAGTAAGGAGATGTGAATAACAATAGGCCTACAGGGAGAATATGAGGGACATCGATCGAGAGATGGTAATTTGGCGGAGATGAGAACTCTGTGAGAAAAGATGTAGGCTAGTAGAAAATATGTCTTGGGAAGTTGAGATATCGTCGGGTTCATGAAATCACAGAGACTGAGGTGGCTGGGGTAGTAAAAAAGGTGTATTAGAAAATATGTCTTGGGAAGATAAGATATCGTCAGGTTCATGAAATCACAGAGACTAAGAGCTCTTAGTGGCTGGGGTATGTCGAGAAAATGGAGAGCACATATGCCGATATGCCTGTCGAAAGTCGTATAGGCTACAGGAGTAGAGTGTTTTTTAGAAGATGGGCAAGACAGGCCAGCAAAAAGGTAGCTAGGTAGAATGGTAGTATTGGTAGATGATATTCTGAGGACCTACTTATGAGGGGTAGGAGAGGATAGAGAGAACGAGTTGCAGACAAAAATTGGTGGAGAGCAGACAAGAAAAAAGCTGTGATTGGCTAGTTCGCATGGGCTGCGTCACTTGCGTCCCAGCATACGCCCAGCCTAAAATGTGTCTTCAAGCCGCGTATCCACATGGTGGAGAGGTTTGGTGACTAGGGAAGCGCATGCGGAGGCAGCCGCTAATTGAGCAGAGCGATAAGCTTTCTTTTTGTCAAAAAGTTTTTGAAGCAGGGACTCAAAAAGTTGATCCCGGAATTTTAACTCTATATAGCTAAACAACGAATGGTGAAAAGTGGCTCAAATTGGATTTTCATTTCTCCGCACTTGCCACCGAGTGTTCGGTATCGACGACTGTGAGTTACTACCATTTTATATACAACTTGCTGGCAGGCTCGCTACGCTTGCATTAACCGCCTAGCCAGGTGGCTCCACCCACTGGACTCCCGTCAGTATCAGCGGTGTCAGTTCGACAAATTCAAATTATTAATTGTTAGAGAATACAAATCATAAAAACGTCATTTTTTAAGTCACATAAAATATTCAAACATATCCAAATATATTCAAAATATCCATATCACAAAGATAACATATCGCTTCGTTCGCCTGCAAATCCTCTGTCAGTGTCAGCTGAGACAAACAGGCTCGCTTCGCTCGCTTGCAAGTTCCATTCAAATGGATTTACTTTGATAATCGTATCACTTAAAACGGTCTTTTCAGCTAATCCTTTGAATAAGTTGTTATATTACCTCAGCTAAACATTGGTGTATGATTTAGAGGTATTTAGTTCAGTAGTCTCCGTGAAATATTGAAAAGTGAAGATTCCAAACATTGGTAAACCTTGTAACAGGCTTAACCCCAAAAGGGTTTCGGAATTTGTTGAACTCATCATTTCTGAAACCTGTTTACCAAATTTCAACATTTTCTGCCAATTGGTTCCCGAAAAATCTAAGAAAATCTCCGAAAATTAAAAAATAGGACAAAGTTTGAAACTTGATTCAATATGTTCCAAATTAGTTCATTATAATCTCGCTGAACCATTGAACCATTCCGTCTTATCAAGGCGGAAGATATGCATTATACAACCTGCGATACATCTACAATTTTGAAAAAATAAAACATAATTACTGGCGTAATCTTGAACGGATTTTAAAAATATTCTAACAGAATATTCTCGCAGAAAAACTATAGGAAGAACTCGAATATTTAGCGTATTCTTATGAAGTTTCAAAAATGCGCTCTTATAGTAACTTATTACCGTACGTGTCTAGAAGTATGCCTGCCAAATTTGAACGCGGGGCCGTCGCGTGGATTGTAGCGCCCCGAGGCAAGAACAACCGCAGCGCCCCCCCCCCCAAACCATCCCTACGTTTGAATGTCCACCACCAGGCTGTCTAGAGAATAATATGAACACACAGCAGCTCGTCATGCGGATTAAGAAACCACATTCTTCTTAAAATAACAGTTTCAACAAGATAAATTCTCCTGGATTGTACAATAAATGATGAATTACATTCATTAGTCCATTTCAAGCTTCAGTAATATATATATTCTTATGGCTTTTAATGGTGGGGAGACCTTTACGGGTAGTTCCACCTCGCCAATGTGTACTTGGCCAGAACCGGTCATCCATAAGTGCAGTCCACAGTGTTTGTGACTCAACATCAGCACGTTCACCGATAGATCACCCTCACCGAGAGACCAATTGCCAGTACAGCTTCAGTAATCAACTTCTCTAATATATATTACTTATTTGTCTAGCAAGTACAGTAACGTGTGAATACAATGGAATCTTGATAATGATTTGTATTCCTTCAATTAGAAATCTTTAATAAGAATAAATGTGGGACCTTGAATCCTATTAACAATATTATAATTAATATCTGGTACCGAGCTTCGCTTTGAAGCTGCGGCCGAACTGTTGAATTACATAAATATGTTATTGTAAAAAATAAATTCAAAATTTATATGACCATCTCTCACAATTTTTGACATGAACATGTGTACAGACTTGAATGTAACTACATTCACTCCAGCTGGATAGCGTTGGTCAGCTAACGATAACAGCCATTATACGCAGTACTTGGGATTATTCCTGAAGGAATATTTTAATCTTTTATTAATCCAGCCAGAGAGTTTTCACGGACATGAGACCTGGTGCAATCTTATTTTTTCATCACGGTTATATTACATTTCAAATTTCGAGGAAATCGTTACAACCGTTTTCTAGATCCGTGGTTCCACATACATACAAACAAACATACAAATATACATACATACAGAAATTACTCGCTTAATATAATAGGATACAGAAATTACTCGCTTAATATAATAAGATAGTCTGTTGATAAAAATATTATGTCAATGCACCTTTGTGTGTGAGACCTACGTCACTCAATAAACAACAATAGACAAAAAAGAATACTACTTATACAGAAGCAAAGAATATGTAGATACTTTATATTCTTTATATACTTTATATTCACTGACAGAAGCTACTTGGTAAACAAAACTTTTTATATAATTAATCACAGAACGAGACTTCAGGAATTGAACATAACAATTTAACGCCTATAGAGTAGACAGGATGTTGATGCGATGATTGCTTACTCATCAGTTATTTATCCATTTTACATTCACTATCACAAGTTTTTCAAATCTGAAAATTGGTGAGAAAAAATTACGACGCCGAGGCGCCCCCTAGGCCGCGGCGCCCAAGACGACCGCATCGCTCGCCTCGCCCACGCGACGGCCCTGTTTGAACGCATTCGGTTCAGTGAACTCTTAGTTCTGCTGATGGGTGAGTGAGTGCCATTTATTCGCTTTTATATTATACGGTATAGAGATTAACAATGAAATGCAGCAAAAATAACGAAATGATAGGTTTTTTAGCTGCGACTCACTAAATCGTTCGCTAATTTACGAAATTTGAACAGGGAGAAACCAGAAGATAAGTGCTGAAAACAACTACCGGTATTGAAAATTCTGTACGCTCTATTGAGGTGAGTTATATAATAATAGCTCACTGTTAATTCTGGAGCAAGAGATAGGCTATGAAAAGAAAAAGCTGAACGCCGAGAAAATGTATGAAGTTCTAAAGGTGATAATAAGGCACCTGGATTTGATAAGATCAATAGTTATATAGTCAAAAAGGTCTCTATTCAGATTTCTGGTGTTTTAAGTGAGCTTTTCAACTGGAGCATGACATCTGGAGAATTTCCTGAATGTTTAAAGATAGCAATTGTAATACCACTCTTTAAGCAGGGTAACCAGAAAAAAGCAAATTGTTACCGCCCAATATCTCTGTTGCCTGTTTTTTCCAAGATTTTTGAAGAAATTATAAAGATAAGATTAGTTAGCTTTTTCAAAAGATTTGAGTTCTTTAGTGAGAATCAATTTGGTTTTAGAGAGGATTTAAGCACTGGCACTGAAGATGCTCTAGTAAAATTTTTTGATGACATTTATGACAGTATTAATCAAGGTAAAAAATGTTCAGCATTATATATAGATATAACAAAAGCATTTGATACAGTGGACCACTCAATATTATTGAAAAAGTTACATTCTGCTGGTGTACGGGGTTTACCTCATAAGTGGTTCCAGAGTTATCTTGAAAACAGAAAGCAGTGTGTCAGAGTAGGGGGATGTTATAGTACATTTGAGTACATAGAACACGGTGTGCCTCAGGGATCTGTTCTAGGACCCATTCTGTTTCTTATCTATATAAACGATTTGTGTAATGCAAAGTTGAATGGAGTATTAACTGCTTTTGCAGATGACACTGCGCTCACTTACTCTGTGGTGATTGTGAAGTAATACATACTCAAATGAGTGCTGACTTGAGAGTTCTAAATTACTGGTTCAGTAGAAATTACATGGTTTTAAGTGAAAAGACAAAATACATGATATTCAACTTGAAAAGTGATTTATTCTTTGATAGGGATTTGATTTATCACAGTTATTCATGTCCTGCAATTGATGACTGTGATTGTCTGAAGATTAACACTGTGAACATTTTTAAATACCTTGGCCTAACTATTGACTCGAAATTATCATGGAAATGTCACGTAGCTAAACTGAAAAAGGAATTTTATAGAGGAATTAGGAGTTTTTATATGTTGCGTGAAATGTGTCCAACTTGTGTATTATTAAATGCATACCATGCACTTATCAACTCCCGTATGAGTTATGGAATTGTATTGTGGGGTGGGACCTATGTCACAACATTGTATCCCATTATCATACTTCAAAAATCTTTTATCCGTATAATAACCAAATCTCCTAGAACCAATCATTCCTGGCCTCTTTTTGTTCTTCTCAAGATACTTCCTATAAGAAATCTTTATGTTTATAAGGTACTGAAGCTTTTTTTTGAAAGGAGTCTGAGTGCAAATCTCACAAGAGATATCAGATACAATTTTAGACGGGTCTCAGTTCAGGTTCCTCAATCTAATTCAACTGTTTATCAACATTCTTTTTCCTTCAATGCCCCAAGATTGTTCAATTTAATCTCTCAAAAACTAAATACTTTAGTGCCTTTGCATTCATTTCTAAAAAAATTAAAATTGTATCTTTTCACTTTAAATGAGTGTGAGTCATTTTTAAAAATAGTTGGCTAGTAAGGCTTAGTACTAGTAGAATATCTATGTTTAGATATTAATAAAATTTTATTAGTCTCTTTTTTCAATGTTGGTCCCTAATAAGTTAGATCTAATAGTTATGATTTGATATTCATTTGTTTTGACATTATTCAATTGTAATTTATAATATCTCATATCTATTTATTTATTTTCTTATGTTATTCATTTTGTTATTTCAATATCTATTATAATTTATTTTGTTTTTCACTTTACAAAAAACCGTAACACTTCAAGTTATATATTTCATTATTATTATTATGAGTTCATTATGTGTATAGAGTGGGCGGTCCTAATTCTCTGAGTTCATTTTTATTGTATTTAGGAGAAGTGCACTCCAATCGGGCTGATGCCTAGGAGTGTCCATTCTTATTTCACTTTTTTAAGGTAGCTATGTTGGTTATTTTTGAACTTATATGATTGAATTTTCAAGGAAATTGTTTTCAGTTCTTATATTATAAGAGATACAATCTGTGTGTATATTCTGTAATGGCCAACATGTTACTATGCAATGTATTTATTGATTCTGTTTTTTTGTGAAATAAATTACTTTTTGAATTGAATTGAATGTAGGCCTATTATAAAATAAAATTGTAAATATTGCATGCCACTCTTATCCTTTACTTGAAAAGCTCAGCTGTATGGGAATTTATAATAAATCGATGATCATATTTTGCCCCTACTGTAATCATTTTTTCACATTAATTCATCTGATTATCTGGAATATCTTAGCTGAGTTTAATTGAAGTCTATCATCTGAAGTAGCTATGTTTGTGATAATTTTTTTATTGAATGTCATCTCATATTTCAGTAATATCAAATAATGTGTTAGGCTATAATAATAATAATGTGTAAGCCAATCATTTTTTTATCATTATTTAAAAATTTTTTAAATGGTTTATATCATATAACCTGGTTGTCTATAGTCTACTACTCGTATCACCATGGCAAGTTTGAATGAAATCGGTCAAGCGGTTCCGGAGGAGTATTATTACAAAAAGTGACTTTCCTAATCCATGAGAGCTTCGCTTTGCTCAAAATTACCATATTGGTATGGTCTGTCCAAGCAATGAAGACCCTCTTGCCAGATGAGAAAATGACTCCAGCTTGGTCAATATTAGTTGAAAAAATTTTGTATTGGCCTCAATCGTAGGAGACATTCTGATCTACAATTTGATACCAAATGAATATTTTTTGAACCAATATTGACCGAGCTGGAGTCATTTTCTCATCTTGCCAGAAGGTCTTCTTTGCTCGGACAGACTATAATTTAGATTCAGCTGTCAGTTTTATTTTGATGAAACACCTCAAATATGTATAAATCAGAATTAATTCAATATTTAATACACAATAGTAAGAAAATATAGATTAATAACTAATTAATCAATATAGAAAACATTAGGCCTACCGTTTTGGTGTTTCTTACTTCTCAGGGCCACTTTTATCACTGATTTTTCATTTTAAATAATATCACAATAAAAAAAATAAAAATAAAAAAAATCAATAAAAAATTTTTATATTATTTAAAATAAAAAATAAAAACATTACCAGTACAGGTTTTTTCTTAAATAGCCTACTTGTGTTGAAACAGAGTTATAGATAGCACCATTTGTAGGACTGACTGTCAGGCCTGGCGTATGCTGGGACGCATTCATGCACACACACGCAAGCCAGCCAATCACAGCTCTTGTCCTGTCCTCAACAAGAGCTGTGATTGGCTGGCATGCGTGCGTGTGTTTGCATGCGTCACAGCATACGCCTCGCCTCAAACTGGAAACTTTTTTCTTGTTTAAGGTACGATTTGGCTGGTGCGTAACGCAACGACCGTCGGTCGTGGTTGATCAGCTGTAGTCAATCACAGCTCTTGTCTTGTTTTGCATTGTCCCTCAGAATTAATAAGAGGAGATGTGATTGACTACAGCTGATCGACCACGAACAACGGTCGTTACGCTACGCACCAGCCAAGTCCCAGCTTTAGACTACCACCCACCAGCTGTTTACTTGTAGGTCACAGCTGTAGTGCTGTAAGCCATAGCCATTTAACCTTACCTTCCTTCGTCTTTGTATTTGGCTGCTGTCCAAGGATTATTCTGATTAATTTTTACGGTTTAAAAAGAGACAGCATTTCACATTTTCTACAATGTGGTATGAAATTTTACCAAGTTTTGGAATAATGACAATATGTTTAGTTCTTCCTAAATACCTCATACCATTGCATCAAAGTTTGTGGCAAAATGGGAACGTAAGTATCATTTTAATCATAAGCGATAGTCGACTTTTATTTTGACAAATTTCTTTAGCTAATGTGGGATCAATAAGCCTTCAAATTCTAAAAAAATATATATTTGCAAATGTACTGAGTAGCTTAGTATAGCATTATTATAGTTTGGTTACCGTTTTGACCTATCATCATTATAAATAATTGACGTGAATGAAAATGGGCCGAATTCTGTAGGCCGGCCACTAAAATTGTCGTATTTTATAACTCAATCTACAAATTTAATTGGTTTGTAGGCCTATTATTCTGCTGTTCATAAGACTAAATTTTTACATGCCTTAAAGCTATCTCTCCTTGGCAAATGAAACAAAAGTTCTCTCCTTGACAAATAAAACAAAAGTTCCAAGTTTATAGAACTGGTAGGAAGTCTCTTGCAATTTCAGGGAAGGTACAAATACATAGGCCAGGATATCACTAAGCTAATAATTTCTAGGCTATATGTATTGTCGAAATATATGTCGTCCTGTAACTAACCTGATGACCAGTTGTTTGATAAGATTATTCCGGATTTAAGCCAGTCCGTAGGGCTGTATGCAATCGGTTTAATATTTTATACAATCCAACAAAAATAAATATTGCTACACATGAATAAAACTGCCCGAGGATTTATAGAGAATTATATAGCCTAGTGTTAGTGGTCTGATGTATGTCAGTTCACAAGCAGTGATGGCCAATATGGCAATAAATTCAAATAACTTATATTATTTTCTAAAATAATAACTTCCTCAAAGAGAAAAATACAAGAACTGAGCACAGGAAGAAATATAATAATTATTTTAAAGAACAGTTTTGATAAACATTCCACTTTATTTTCATTGATCTTCAAAAGATTCTTTATGGGGAAATATTCAATGAATGAGAAATTATTGTTTGATTAATTCAAGATGATAAGCTACTTCTCGCCAAATTTCATACCTTATTCAGAATTCATTGAACGTTCCTGGACTTGAATTGATGTGAGCTTTTATCAATTTTCTTGGACTGAGTGTACTTTAATTTTCTTAATTATAATCACAATTTCTCTGGATGCTGAACAACACACCCACAGGAGTTAATTAGGCAGTGAATCAAACCATTACGTAGTATGGTTACGTAGTATTACTTTTCAATAGAAACATGCAATATTATAGGTATGAATAAACTGATTCCCCACTATAAAGTCAATGTTTTTTGTATTGATTGAATAGAATACTTTTTAAATACTATGCATTGATTTTATAGTGCGGAATCATTTTTAGTGCATTTCATTTGAAAAAATGCACTATTGGTCTTGCCCTGACAATCGAAAATTTATGATGTGATATATTTTTTACACGTTTCCGAGCCCCTAGAACACGAATCTGATGTCCGTTCAAATTCATATATCTATATATCTATATATCTATCTATCTATATATATATATATATATATATACAGTTTCTTGTTAACACAATAATTCCCGAAGGGCTATATATATATATATATTTATATATGTACAGTTTCTTGTTAACACAATAATTCCCGAAGGGCTTGTCGGAGAGCGACCAAACTTTGCACAAAAATCATTAGTGTTAATATCTCGGTCAAGTTCGTTAACCAGCCAAATTGGTCCAAGGGTAGGGTGAAATTAGGGGATGAAAATTTTGAAAAATCACTACAAATCGACCAATAACGTGATCGTTTTGAAAATTGGTGGGTATAATACCCTTATTATTCCCTACAATTTGAGCCATCAACGAAAAAAATCCAATCAAGAATGGCAGAGAAAATGGCGAATAACACAATGCCAAAAATTGTGTTTTTCGAAAACGGCGCCTTCGAATTCATACCCTGAATAGCTCATTATAAGTCATATGATTTGAGCCATCATAGAATTGCATTTGAAATGCACTCTTTCCGACCGCCAGCTGCCGGAGCGAATATTTTTTTTATTATAAAATTGCATGTTTCTATTCTGTTTCTACATCTGATGTAGGTAATACTGTTTGTCTTCAATTCATTTGTTATTCAATTGGCAAGTTAGTAATTCTGTGTTGTTTTGGCTACCTATAGTAGCATAGAGTAATCACATGAATAATTAGGCAATCATTTTATATTTTTAGTCTAAGCTAGTAGTTTGTCAATTGAGAAACTTTATATTACGGTATTTTATTTAAAAAATTGACATTGTTTATCTGCTCTCTTAACAACCTACTCATTTTTCATTTTGGAAGTAATTTGGTCCATTTATTATTCATCAAACACTAATTTTATTGAATTTATTACTTATTTTTCAAAATCACTTTCGATTACATATCTGCTTGGAAGTTGTTTCAACTTATATTGAATTATTAATATTTTCATGTTTCCGTTATTGATTTTCTCCAATTACTAGTTTCGTTTCAAAACTGAATTGTATTTTTTTATTTAATGAAATAAAAAATGATCTTGTGTATCTCGCTAATTGTTTTCATTTTTCAGCCTTTCAGAAGAGATATGGGCATCAGCTTCAATAGAAATCAATACTTGAGAGATCTGGAATTGAATGGGAACTCCTACAAGATTCAGGTTAGCCTAATTTCTATCCTTTTTCAATGTACGCTACTAATATAGTCTCTCACCCGTTTCATCCAAAGCTTTGGAAATTATTGCGCAATATATATCAAACAAATACATCACATTAACATATTTCAATGAAAAATCACAAAAAATTTCTCACATCTTTAAAAAATCAGGCTACAGAACAGCATTCAGGACAAGTAACAACTTGAAAAATCAATTAAAACAGAAGACTGCTACATTTCAAACAGACAATTCAAATGAAAAATACAACAAAACAGGAGTATACAAGCTAAAATGTAATACATGTCCCAAATATTATGTTGGGTAGACTGGTCGTAGTTTCAGCATAAGATACAAAGAACACATAAAAGCATTAAAATCAAATTCAGAATCCACATTTGCAGACCATTTAATAAGCACAGGACACCAACACAAAAACATTCAAACTGACATGGAAATACTACATATAAGTTACATCACAAAAGCCAGAAACTGAACACACTAGAGCAATATGAAATTTACAGTTTAAACTGGACAGACAAAACGTTATAACTTAAATGACCAAATACACTTCAAAACAAATACCTACCATTTTTTCACACATCATGGCCACACAGTCCAACCCCTAAGAACTTGTCCCCCTGGTGGCAGGCTGACGAAGCTCCTCTTTAGGAGTGAAATGCATCCCACTTCACCAAGCCATAAGTAAGTGATTTACCAAAATTAACTTTGAAATACATGTCGTTTTCTACTATATAAGTGAAATATATATCAGTTGAGCGCATATATATATCCAGTTCGAGCTCAATTAGTGACTTTCAATCAGGGTTTCGGTAGGGGCATAGTACCACTTCGGCACATTAGTCACTGATGACATTCGTAAGGCAATGAATATCCGTCGGCTAACTATTCTGGTATAGTTCTGCCAAGCACAGAAGAGCCTTTTGCAAGATAGCAGAGGAGCATTTCTTTTGCAAGACTACGCATGCGAACACTGGTTTCCGAGTAATAATAGTGGAGTATTGAATAAGCTGAAGGACTTCAACCTTGCTGCTTTCTACGGCCGTCAGGAAGCTGCCCGGGGTGGTGTTTGCATTTTAGTGAATAATAGTTATAATTTTTTCAATGTGAAAATAAGAGAGGATATAAAATATTTGTCGATCGAAAAACTATTTGAGTGCGTAGGACTAGAATTGAACTTACAAATTGAAAAAAAGACTCGAGAATGTGTAGTTATAAGTATTTATAGGACTCCTGACAGTGATATTGATGCTTTCTTTCAGAAACTTGATGGACTATTTGAGATAATTGAGAATGATTCTAGTACTAAGTTGATTTTAATGGGAGGAGATTTTAATATTGACGTTTTGAAAAATACCCCTCTTACAAACACATTTAAAGACCTGGTTACTTCCTATGGATTTGAGTTATTGTTTGATAGTGTAACTAGAGAGACATCTCATTCAGCGACATGCATAGATAACATTATTACAAATAGACCTACATATAAGTGGGACCAGATGATACTAGATTTGAAAATATCGGATCATAAAGCTTTGATAATTAAAATTGATAAAATCTTCTTCGAAAAAAAAACAGGAATTTCTCTCTCAGAAGACTACTTACAAAATCTGCTCTCCAACGTTTCTATTACGCCCTGATACTTGTAACTTGGGAGAATTGTTTTAAAAGTCTAAACTGTGAACAATCTTTCAATTCCTTTTTCTCAATTTTCTACAAGATTTTTCTCACAAATTTTCCTGATCACAATAGCAACAAAAAGTGGTTAACGATTGGAATGAAAACGTCTATAGTTAAAAAAAGAGATCTACTAGTAGAGTCTAGAACAAATAGAGACTTTGAGTTTTTAGAATACTTCAAAAAATACAAAAAAATACTTAGAAGAGTAATTGAAGCCTCAAAAAGAAGTTGCAATGATTTTTATATTAGCACGTGCAAAAATATAAATAAGGGTACATGGAAGGTCATAAGGGATGAAATTGGTTACTCCCATTTAGGTAGCCGTCAGATAGAGCTGTCAATGGAGAATGAAGAAATCACTAACCCTATCATAGTGGCTCAAACTCTCAATAATTTTTTCATATCAGTAGGCCATGGCGGAGATACACAAGATTCAACCCATCTATTAAACCAACTAATTCCCAAGTCAGGCGGTACTGATACCCAAGAGTCCCAATTCAATTTTTCTGCAGTTTCAGAAAGTGATATTATAGGAATTATTAATAATCTTCAAACATCAGTTGCAGGTGGATGGGATGGAATCCCACCCAAAGAAGTGAAGGCAACTTCTTCATTGATAAGCAGACCACTCACTCACATAATAAACCTGGCTTTCCATGAAGGAGTTTTCCCAGAGAAACTTAAATTTTCCATAATTAAACCTGTTTTTAAAAAAGGGAGTCGTTCTTGTCCTGAAAACTACCGCCCTATAGCTCTCCAAACTATTTTTTCAAAAATTTTTGAACGTGCAGTTTTTCCTCAGTTAAGCAAATACTTTGAAAGTAACAACTTACTCTACAATAGACAGTTTGGTTTCAGGAAAAAAAGTCGACAAAACAGGCAATTTTTGAAGTTGTTGAAAGCACTCTCAGGGCACTGGATGGATCGCGGAGGGTTGTTGGCATTTTCTGTGACTTGTCCAAGGCCTATGATAGGGTAAATCACAGTCTCTTGTTGAGGAAACTTGCTCTCTGTGGCATTTCAGCGTTAAATTTTTTCAGATCTTATTTGACAGGGAGGCACCAATCAGTTAAGAGTAGTGGACAAATACGGTTTTAATGTGGATTCAGACTGGCTCCCACAGCCGCATGGAATTCCTCAGGGAACAATAATGGGTCCAATTCTATTCAATGTATACATGAACGATCTCCCCAATAATATAGATTCAAAAGTAATTTCATTTGCAGATGACACTACAGTGCTTGTTGAGAGATCGGAAGAGAATATACAGTTGAAGACCCAAAAAGCGATTTCGGATTTGACTGGGTGGCTGAGGGGAAATTATTTACAGCTCAATGTAGAAAAACTAAAATTCTAAAATTTTTAGCGCGCAGTCAAGCTAGAGGAATTAACACACATCCCTTAGATTTGAATAATCAGGCAATGGTGACAAAGTTTCTTGGAGTTCAACTGCAGAATGATGTGAGATGGGGTGATCAAGTGCAGCAACTCTTATGCAAATTGTCTGCTATCCTGTTCTCGCTGAGGTGTGTTAAGGGAGCAGTGGGCGTCAAATCCCTGCGAGCAATCTATCATGGATACCTAATGTCTGTTATTCGTTATAGTCTGATATTCTGGGGTGGCTATAATACTCACCTTGGTGTGGTTTTCAGGAAGCAGAAAAGGGCTCTGAGAATCATGTACGGTCTAAGTTCCAGGGCATCATGCAGACCATGTTATTGTTAACTGAGAAATTGTTAACTTTACCAGCTCTCTATTTCATTGAAATTTTAACTTATGTAGAGAAAAATTGGAGCACATTCTCTCCGGACGTGCTTGAACATCCCTACAACACTAGGAATGGTGATTCGACCCTTACCTATCCAAGGCACAGACTGGCACTATTGGAGAAAGGTCCCTATTACAGTGCAATAAAAATTATTAACAATCTCCCGTTGAATTTAAAACAATTTTCCAAATTATCAGAAATTATTAAATCAGTAAAAGAAGTTCTATTGAGGGGAGCTCCATACACTGTTCAGGAGTGTTATGAAATGTTAAAAAATGGGAGATAAATTTAATGTATGATGAGAAATTTTTTTGATGTCATGTTGTATTGGGTGATATACCAGTGTTTTTTATCTATGAATAACTTTTTTGAAATTTGATGCATTCAGTTGTTGAGCTCATGCTCATATATTGTACAACTTAGCAAATAAAGAATGTTTGATTTGATTTGCGAAGAACTGAAATTTTCAGGGTAAAATCACTTCAGCCAACCTACCGTTTTACACTAATCATAATCATATTAATTTCACGAATAAAATAGCTATTTATGTATTGAGAGCGTAAACCGCGACTTTATCGCTCGCGCAAAACAGTTATCACGCAACGCCTAGCAGAGCGTGATAATTTTGCAAGAGCAATAAAGAAGCATTACGCGCGAATTACATACAATATTTTTTCTACAACTGCACAAACCTGTTAATCTACAGTTTTTTTAGTCCTCAAATACTGCAAACTATTAAATTACTCTTGTGTAATTACCGGTACAGGTACAATCAGCCATTGTTGACTTATGTAACTTAAGTAACTCTACTGCTCATGCGCAGTTGCTTAGCAAGCGTAAAGTAATTCTACTGTGCATGCGCAGATGGTTGGCGAGCGTAATGAAGATTCTGCTCAGAAATGGGCTACTTTACAAGGAGAATTCAGCTTGTAAAATCTTGTTTTACGCGCAGTTGTAGAAAAATATTTTCTTATTCATTCATTTATTTAATTATTGACATATGACAGCACAAATTATAACGTAATTATAAACCAGGACAGAAAACATAGTCTGAGCCTGTACTATTTCTTCCTAAATTTGGTTATGTTAGAACAATTTTCATTTTGACTATTGGCAGCAGTGAATGGCAGCCATGTTGCCAAAGGCTCTTCTGTGCTTTGCAGAATTATACGGATAAATTTTAGCAGGGCCTTCAACAGTATCTTTTATCCTCTCCTTCTTAACAAACTTTGTAGCATGGGCTTCTCCAATTCCACTGTGTCCTGGGTGCGGTCTTATCTGCAGAACTGGCGTCAGTGTGTGAGAGTTGTTCCCTCAGTAGAGTTGTCCCCCAGAGATCAGTCTCAGGTCCTCTGTTATTTAGTATCTAAATAAATGACATGACTAGCACCTTGACGTTCACTAGATACCTGTTTGCTGATGATTTGCAAATTTACAAGTATTGCAATAAAGGCGAATCTTATTCAGCAATAGATGAGTTCAATACTGACTTGACTCGAGTACTTTAATGGACACATAATAATGGTATCAAAACCAATGTGGGCAAATCTCAAACAATAGTTATTGGATATTCAAGAAATTTAAACACGCTTGACATTTTGAATGGAGTCTCAAATTCATGCAGGTGCATTCGCATAGGTAATTTCACGCTATCTTGTTCTTCCACAAGCTCCTGACCATTAAATTTCCAGAGTATCTGGAAGATGATTTGAGGTATTTGGGTGATGTTGTCGTGGTCGTACTAGGCATGTAAACCATCTGTTAACAGTGCCTATTCACCGAACAGTCATGTTTAACAAATCTTTTTTTGGTAGCGGAAGTGGTCTGTGGAATGCATTACCATCATTTCCACCAAGGAAACGATTACCGTCCATCTGAAACGCATTCAGGGACATGAACCGTCGGTTCGGTGCGGCTGTCTTTCAGTGGTTTAGGGATGGTGGACTTGGCTAGTTTGGATGAAAACGTTCTTAGTTGAATCAACATGTGTGTGTGCGAGTGTTTTTCTCAGTGTCCTTGAAAAACTCATATTCCTAATCTAAGTGAAACCAATTTGTATTCACCTGTATCTATCAATTTTTTTCATCAGTATCAAATTTTTTACTCTCATCACTTTCACTCTACTCTACTATTTTTAACCATAATTTCCTTGTCATATTTTATAGTCCAATTTAGTTGTTTTATTTGAATAATACCGGAGGATTGAGTGTAAGAGAGGGCCGGCTGCGATCTAACTTCTCCCTCTCAGGAAAAAATAAAGGTAGCTATTCTATTCTCAGGGTGACTAGTGAAATCATATTTTGGAATTCCCTGACTTTTCCCTGATTTTTCCCTGATTTTAAAACAATTTTCCCTGACCAACAAATTGATTTTATTTCAGAAAAATCAACATCTTAATGTTCAGCCTACAAATTTCTAAAAGGACTGTAATATATTTGATTCAGACTTTACTTATAAAATATTAGGCTAATATCTCAAATTCTTGTTTTCCTCAAAATTAACCTCTTTTTTGAAAAAAAGAGGTTAGTTAAATAATATAAAAGTAATAAAATATTATATAAAAAGAGGTTCCCAATAAGGATAGAGACATGAATCTGATACCATTCTCTTGAAAATTTAATTAACTAAAAAAATATAATAATTTTTTTCGTCCAACGCTTCGTTTTGATGGAAATCGAGATAGACTAGGAATGGAACAGAAATTTTGGTCGCCATCTTGAATTACAAAAAATGCTCAACTTTTAAAGCTTAGCATCCCTCGGATTCTGAATCTACACAATATCTATCATAATCGATAAAAAAATCAACGGCATACCACAAAAAACGGTTATCCTCATTGGCACCCAGACTATAAAATTCAAAATTTGTTTAGTTTTTTTTTGTGAGTGAAAATTTGTTTCACTTTGAAAAAAAAGTTAAGTTAAGAAAAAGTTAAGAAATGAACTTAAGTGGCATAACCTAAATATTAGGAATAATTATGAAAATTGGTAAAAAAGACGTTTACACCGGAGTTAATAACACCATTGTTAATAACTTTCACATAATAATAATAAGTTATATACATAAGTTATCAACAATATTGTGTTATTAATTCCGGTGTAAACGTGGCTAAAGGGACGGTTTTGGGAATAATCCTGTTGAAACTTCCATCAAGTATACATTGTAACTTGATAAAAAATTTATAATAATGATAATGATAAATGATAAATCAACATAATATTACCACCTACCTTTGTATACATATATATTTGTTCTGATGAAAATGACACTGAAAAGTTTGTAGTTTTCACTGAATTAATTTACTATTCACAACCACTGTAGAGTTCATACAGCAATATACAATAAAACACTTTATGATTATTAAATTGTTTCAACCACTATTGAAAATAAAATTTATTTACAGGAACACTATTGCTATCGATAACTAAATTTGTTGTATTCTTTTCATTTCCTTGGTGAGGAGCTCAGCCTGTTTTTGTGCTGCTTGCAGAATCCTTGCCTTCTTCTCTTCTAGCTCCTTTATCTGCTGAGAAGCTTTCCTCTTCAGTGTAGCTGCGGAATCCATTGTCTTTTTCTCTTTTGCTGCCATGTGCTCTTTATATCTACTATAGGAGTTCCTGGCTGCGTGAATGAGAGGTTTCTCTATCACTAGATTTTTTATTCCTCCGATGCTTGTAATTGTGTCGTACACACATCTTCGTGCCACCAACAATTCTTCCCTCATATTCTCCACCACACATTCAGAATTGACTGAGAATCCTCTTTCAATGTTTGCATTCCCATGACTGAGAGTGCTCACAAGGATCCAAACTTTTCTTACATTAGAATATTCCTCCCCAGTCATAAGTGGATACCAGAAGTTGTCCAGTCTCTTATCCCTTGAATAAGTTTTGAGTTCCTCAATAACTTGAGAGGATTTGCAGAGTGAGACATATTCTCTGAGGACAACATCTACATTCAGACTAGTAGTCCAATTATTCTCTAGTAGAATTGTGAGCAATGACTCCATTCTCAATTTAGCTAATTTCTCACACTGAGCAACACTGGGGTCAAAGCAAGACACAGCTCTCGTTAATTTGAAATGTAGCGGAGATTTTTCTAATAAATTTTTCACAAATTTTAGGAGTCCTCTTCTGACATCATCTCTGAATAATATTATTGTCTTGTCAGCAACTTTTCTACCCTCATTTGCTTTTCTTATGGCACTCTTTGTAGCAATACCAAGCTTGACTGACTTGGCAGGTAGTAGGTTTTTCTCAAAATCAATTTTTGTCACACACTTTTCTTCCATTGCGTCACTCACAACAATTCTTTCCATTTGTGTCTTAATATGATGACTCAAATCATTGAACAAAAATGGAGCCATTGGACTGTCACTCTGGTATTGTCTTAGAAAAGGTTCAATGTCTGAAGCTAAGCTCTTGAAAAACTCCAATTTGGCAGCCAACAACTCATCATTCATGTGACTGGTAACAATACTAAAAGAATGAGTGCTTATTTTGCCTGTTCTAGTAATTTCTTCAACAAAAGTCTTCATGTTCGGAAGAATTTCTATAGCTCGGTGCACCACACTTACATTCTCTATCCAACGAACTGCACAAAATTTTTTCGGAAACAAATTAGAGCCTGTGATGCTGGTGAAGAGGGCTCTTCTGGCTGGACTGTCCTTAAACAAGTTGTACAGGGCTCTGAGGAAAGGTACGATGTCCCATCCAGTGACATGCATAGCAGACTTGAATGCACAGTGGCTGAAACAATAGAATTAATGATAAATAAATGAGTCAAAATTAAACAAAGAAAAAATTAAATAATAAGTATAATTCAGATTGATACAAATAACCCAATTTTCTATAGAATTTTACATATTAGGTATCTAGTACGGTGCAACTAGTTCAAAAAGAGGCCCAACCTTGACATCCAAAGAGAAAGGACGATTCCTACGCCAATTTCTTCTCTACAACCCCTTTATTGTTAGGTAAAAAGTTAACCCCTTTTGAGCGTTGAGGTTTAGAAGTTAAGGGGTTGGAAGGTGAAAAATTTCAGTTTTTCGTAAATTGTAACCGAACCAAGCGCCGGACGAAAAAATTGCATGGATGTTTTTTCTAGAAAATAAAATTTGGAAGAGATTGAGACCAATTACAACTCTGTATCATTAACCGTTCCCAAGTTACATTTTTTTAAAACTCTATAATTTTTGGCAGAAATTATTCCATTAGGCTAATTTAAAAGTTTGTATTTTTGGATTGGGAACACTTGCATCCATATTTCAAAATCCCTCTCGGCGAAATTCATTTCTCTTCAATTCGAGACCAAATTCACACTTCTATGTTCAGTGTTCAAGTGCTACAGCAATTTTAGAAAACCCTTATATCCCCAAAAAACCTAAAATCACATTCCTGTGTTATGGAGTTTTCAAAAATTTTCAACTTGGGAACGGTTAATTATACAGAGTTATAATTGGTCTCAATCTCGAAATTTTGCACCTTTCAACCCCCCAACACCCAGAGCCCGACGCTCAACAGGGTGTAGCTTCTTACCAAACAATAAAGGGGTTGTATAGAACAAGTTGGCTTAGGAATCGTCATTTCTCTTTGGAGGTCAAGGTTAGAGTCTAATTAAATAAATGAATAATAATTTTATTTCCTCAAAAAACAAACATTGCATTAAAATTGCACCTTACTTATCCATAAATTTGATGGAATTATGCAGGGTGATAACTCAATCATATAAAATTTTTACTAAAAACAAACACATACGATTAACTAGAATACACTTCTTATTATAGAATGAATTTTTTTGATTATTAGCATTTGAAAAATAATTAACAAGAGTAGGCTACTGTAATTCTTATTTGAAATTTAAAATAAAAATAAACTGTAAATAAATTAGATATGAAAATTTCAATTTTGATTCTTGTCAATTCACGCCTGACAAGCGATATTGAAAGCGCATGACCCAAAACAAAAAAAAAATAGCTGTATCTCGCTTTATAATCGAGTTTATCAAAAAACCAGACAACAAATTCTACAGAATTTCAAGAGCTCTACATTTTTGTAACGGTAAAGATTTTGCTCTCGCAAACTGCTTTCAGGCAGTCCTGAGAGAGCTGAGCTTCAATAACAGCCATTTGCCAACCACCAGTTGTATTGGCGTCTGCAATAACTAGTCAGTAGCTAATTCATTAATAAAAAATTGTAAAATGCAACTTACAGTGTGTGCAGCCCACAGCTGCCCATGTCCAGGATTGATTTGTCAGAAGGTTCTGTTTTCAACTCTGCTCTGAGGTCTTTCAAAAACTTGTGATTGACGTTTGGGCCATCCATTGACACTTGAAGAATTTTCTTACAGTCAAGGGTTTTAAGTCCTGTTTTGAAAGCTTCAAGTAAATCAGCTGCTGTTGACCTTCCTAAAAAAACTGAAGTTAAATATCTCGTTTTGACCTCGTTTTCTGAAGAGTCCCAAAATCTGATATTTAAATCCATTTGTTGCTTTTGAGCGACTTTGTTGAGCGATTCGTCAAAACCGACTACAAAAAATTCACAACTATTCAATTTTTTTAACAGTTCATTCTGGAAAAAACTTGAAATACCATGAGTTATTAAATAACCAATTTTGTCTTTTTGGAGCTGCATTTTATTCGCAATTTCACTGTCGGGAAACATCAAAGACATCAAAGATACATCGCGGGCGGCAGTACGCATGGACGTATGTGTGATGACGCTTTCAATTGCCCACAAAATTTCCGCCCTCGTAACGTTGTCATTCATGATAAAATACTGCATTCCACGAGGTGTTTTCGAGTTATTAGAGAGTTCAGATTGTGGAGAATTCACGTTGTTTGGAGGTTGTGAAACAGATAAGTTAGAGTTTATATCACATGATTTTGGAGCTGATTCATAATGAATAGTTGTATCAGGTGTTGTATCATTGGAGTTCATATCAGATGAAAGATTGCCAGATTTTAAAAAACATTTCAAAGATGCTGAACTGTTTGAAGAAGACACACTTCTTTTATGTTTTTCACCATTCATATGACTCAACACTGCACGGCGTCCCATGTTGCTTAGTTGAAAAACTTTATTGCACAAACTACAACGAGCCGATTTATTGTTTGATGGAACTTGTTGCAACCATTTAAATTGAGGATCATTCAACCAGTCTGTCAGAAAATATGTCTGTTTTGACATATTGGAAATAACGATAAACTAAAACAACTGACAGTACTGTAAAGTTTAAAAGTACATTACAACAGATTAACTTTAAAGGTTGAAACTTGAAGAATTGACGGTTGTAAGTAACTGTAGGCTAGATGAAAAAACAACAAATAAATGAGAATGGCATCAGCCCGCGGATGAGCACAAGCACGAAAATACACTTTCAAATACCGAACAAGTAAGATACTTTGCGATCCGCGAATGGAGTACTGTATATTAAAAATTGGAAGAGAACAGAAGAAACATTAAATGAAAATAAAAACGAATCAACAGCTCACGAAATGTCCGCGTGCACGAAAATAAACACTTGCAACTCTTTTCTAGTACAGTAAATGGTTTATCAGGACCAACGTGTTACTGAAGGAAAAGGAAGTGGTTAACTGAACAGGAAGGAACTGGGAGTTGCAAGTTGTGCAGCCAACAGAATAAATAAAAATACATAATTTATCATGTAAATCCCTACTTTTTCCCTCAAGAATATGAGTCGCCTACAGTACACCCCTGAGCTTTCAGCAACAGCAAAATTCCCCACTTAGGGGAAAAATCACCACAACCGGCAACACTGAACCATCATTGGAGACTAAAGTACGGTATAGGGGTAGTGGAGGGAGGTGCTATATTGGTGGAGCATTTAGTTCAATGACCTTGTGTCCCAGACACGTTACAATGAACATGTCCCATTGCCTAGAGCTGCACAATAATTTTCGATTGTAACAATGGGTGCTTTCTAGAATACAAGAGCTGGTATATCTTCCAGCCCATTCCAACCAGTTTTTTTCTTAAGAAGAATACTGACCCACGATCAATGAGAAAATATATTTCTTCACTTCAAAAATTGCACTACTTTGGAATCTTTCAATTTAAAATAAATTTCAGGAATTTCATAGAAGATTAAACGTGCCAACTTTTTACCTGACTTTTAATTAAATTCCCTGACTTTTCCAGACTTTTGAAATTCCCTGACTTTTCCAGGTTTTCCAGGTCACTAGTCACCCTGATTCTACTATACTTTGCACGAAAGTGTGTAAATGAAATTCCAAGAATTTCAATGCATCTGTCAAAACTGTGAAAGTGTAAATCTATTCTTCACCCAAGCACCTTTTTCTAACCTTAGGCCTATCTCAACTTCAGCAATTTCCAATGTCCAAAGGATCACACACTAATCTCTGCTACTCCTGCATCACAATGACCATTATGTGGATGTATATTAATTGATATGTGTTTTTATTAATTTACTGTTTCAGTGAAATAATCTTATAAGAATCAGCATACAAAATAATTAACAGATTGTTTTTCTTTCTAGGGTTTGGAGCAGATTCCAGACGAGTAGATGATGGTTTGGGGTTGAAATTTTGTAGAATCTAAAATTCCTTTTCATCTTTACATTATAATATATGTTTCCATGTAATGTATTTCCTTGTTGATAAATAAATGATAATTCCCAAGTAGTCGGTTGCATTTCTGCTTTTCCATTTAATGATGAAGCATCAACAGGTCAAAAGAAGTTAGTATTCAGAATATTTCGTACATTTTTGTCACAAAAAAAAGAATTTTTTGGATGAATTATTATTTTATATGATTCTACTTGATCTTGATTACTTTCGTAGATCTTGATTACTTTCTTGATTCTTTCGATCTTGATTACTTTTGAAACTTTTCGTAGTAAAGTTCTAGCTCTGATTTGCTAATCAGAGTTCACAGTACTTACTGCTCTTCGTAAAAATATTGGTTGAATATGAATAGGTTTACATCAAAAGAATGAGGAGAATATGGCCATTGCCACATTCGGTTACCAAGGAAGCTCCACACGTAATTATAGAATCAGATGACACACTAGGCTTTGAATATACATAAGTTACATAACATGTATATTCTAGAGGTGAATATGAATGAAGCGCACTCTTAATCACAATTTAATAAATATATATTATTTTTTCACATTCATTGTTTCAAATACAATTAAAATAGAAATAGTTGTTTTAATCGGTAATCAAACTAATATGCGTTAATTTAGAATGGGAACACTGCATTCGGTTGCCATGTGGACGTGGGGGCGTTTAAAAAATCTGTAAATCATCTACTCATAATTCAGATAAAGTTTTTTGCATAGTCTAACGATTGTTATTTTTTATTATGCAATTCAAAAATACTTAGCAAATTATTTTATCCATTAATTTTAGATCAATCTAGATGCATTTAAACATCTTTAAGCCTCAATCACAATGCGCAAATGCAATCAAGACGATTTGATGTCATCAAGTGGTCTTGACAGAAAATACGCATCATGTGGTTGAGGTTCAAGTTTTCAATGAAAGATACATTACGGCAATCTATGGAAACAATAATTCTTGGCGAAAATATAGGAAAATTGAATTATAAGAAAACTTTTCCGTGCCTCAAAAATGACGAGCAAACGTGGAGCTCAATCCACTGATGCCTTACACTCTTTACATAATTATTTTTACCTCACTTCTGTAAAACACTTCTACATCTATTCAACAGTTCATTCATCAGATTGCGCTCAAGTTACCAGAGAATTTACAATCGTTTTATATTGAAGCAATGTCATCATTGGATCAAATGCAAAATATATACTTCAGGGTCAGAATTGGACAAAGAAAAAACAAGAAATTCTCTGCCAGCTTGATAATTTTTGGAGAGCTAGATCTCGCAAACCATAAACAATAACCATTTTGGTAAAAGAAAACTTTTCTGAAATTACTCACCTTTTTTGGCGCAACAATTGTTTCGTGCTGGTATTGCACATTATTAAGCGGGTTAAGCACTACTGAGCTTCAAGATTTTGAAGGGTGGTTATTTGATGGTATAGAGGATCCTATAAAATGAACACGCTTCAAAACCTTGAAGCTCAGTAGTGCCTAACCCACTTAATAATGTGCAATACTAGCACGAAACAATTGTTGCGCCAAAAAATGTGAGTAATTTGACTACTGAGTTTTCTTCTTTCATTTGATTTATTAGTTGAGAAAGATGGATGGACAACAACAGATTTAAACAATTTTGGTATAAAATTATAGGTAACTCAATTTAATTCTAATATTTCAAATTGGAAATACTTTTTTCATTATTAAAAATTTTTATTAGAGTGAGAATTGACCAATCTCACATGTCTCATCTGTGTTTGTGTCAATGTGTATTGAATGAAAGTTGATCAAATGATGACTGTTTCACATTGGTGATTTTGCGGAAAAATCCTTTGTTGCATAAAATATTAAATTATAATATTTCAACTCATTGCAAAGTAGAAAATAATCTCTATTATTTGGACATCATTTCAACAAACCTGCACTATTAATAATAATTGACATCATTTTCTCATTTGCAATAAAAAACGTCTATCACATTAATTTGCTAAAATCTAATTCTATACTCACTTAGAGTGTCGTAAATTGGAAAATAACAAAATAGAAATTCATCATTGATAATAATTATTAATATCTACATTACAGTGGAGAGTAAGTACTAGGGCAACATAAATTTTCTAATAATAAAACGTTATACTCAAAGTGATGGTGATTTAAGATGGATATTTATTAATGATAGTCTTGATGTCACCACTGAAGCACTCGTTCACTATCAAATACCAATATTATTAAAGCAGTATTAATAGTAATTGTACTAGATAATTATTATTCTCAATAATTGCTCTAGATGGATCATTATTGCTAAAATCCCAAGTACATGCAACGGTAACAAAATACTTGAAAAAGTGACACCAAGTAGCCTACTCATTAGAATTAGATACATAATATTAAAAATGTAAAAAATGTATTAATGCTTTTATAGTGGAGTTCACTCACAAAATAATATATGCTTTGAACACGAGATTAGGTTAAAAATGGCACTCCCCCAATACATTCGAAATACTGTAAATCAATAATATTGTAAACAAATCCACCATATTACATATTACGGTACGGTACTTATAGTAGGCCGAGGCTAGCAATAATGCATGTGGTTTATTAATAGGTACTACTTGACTAGTTGGAACACAAATGATGCTGATCCTTACACCAAGGATCTGTCATAAATCGCACTTCAAGTGTCCAAGGAATATTTATGGGCATTGCTACGTGAAAACTCCAGAAGGACTTTCTATATCTTCGTATGAATTCCTCTGCTCTTCGGCTGGATTCAGGTCTGCAAAATTGTAATCCGATTATTATTACATAGAATCCGTAGAAATGAGCAATCGATAAGTAATAACAAAGGAATTATTTCGCAAGTAAATAATAATCTCTCAATAAATTCTGAGGAAAAAAGTTACATCTCTTGCCAAGTGATCCTGAAATTTTTCTCGATTTTTATTGCAAAAACGGAAGGTAATTCAACAAATGAATATAAAATCATTTATTTGTTACCATTGGGTGAACAAACTTATGTTGAAATTAAGGGGATGGAAGTTCACCAAGCTCTATATCTCGATAATTGAAAATACATCGATATTTTACGTTTATATTCCTTGGTCTCCAATCTTGAAGTCTCAATTTTTGGAGACCAATCTTGGGGGTTTATACAACTCTTATAGTCCATATGAAGTAACTGTAATTGTTTTAAAAACCAAATGTTTTTTTATCGATGTTGAGTGGGTTTCGAAGGTCTCTAGAGCGCCAACTCGCTAAAATTCGCTTCAATAGATGATAACCACAGGCGCCTAATAAAAGGTTCACACATGAGGCATTTCAACTAAAGGCAATTTAAGGTGAATGAAGCGATTTTTATAACGTTCAAAGCTTTTCCTGTAGCTCAAGGCGAAGGCACCTTTTTATTAGACTGTGGTTACTTTCAATGAAACCTACATTTAGTGAGTCAGCGCTTCCCTTCACATTAATAAAAAACATATGGTCCGAGAAACAAATACACGGTTACCAAAAGATCTACTTGTGCTGGGTTCCACCAACATCGGTCAAATATTTGACGACTTTCGAATAGTCCAACAGCAGATTTGGTTATGATCACGGTCTATAAAGAATGTGATCTCTATTTACCGTGGTGAATCAAATTCACACTATCAGAAAATTCATTTTTTTTTCACTAATAAAATAATATCTAAAGAATTGCAACTTTGAAGTGAAATTACTCAAGGTATTTAGGCACGACTATTGTTTTGAGCTTTCATGTCCAATAGCAGCACGAAACAATTGACGCATCTAAAAACCGCGAGTAGTTTCATTTCAAAGTTATAATTCTTTAAATTTGATCAGAAATGTTATTTGATGGGCATTGTTCAATTGCAATCTTAAAATTCTATACATCTTTTTATGTATGGAAATGTAAATCTCTTAGAATATTTTTGAAAGTGAGCTATTTTTCAACGATAAGCTTCAAGTTTTATTCCAATGTGCACCAGTGCTTTTATCAAATATGGTTTAATTTGATTCGACCAACGTTGCTGAAACCCGAGATTAGTAGATTTGCCTCCAAACGCCTTAGGTAAAACATACAGTGACTACTTCTACGTATGTAGTCAGAAAACTATATTTTTGGAGGCGAGTAATTGATAAAAATTAATAATGTAAACATTCTACATAATACATAAATCACAAACATTTGATGAAACTCGTGAAAATCTATGAACTTAACACATGCTACATCAAGTGCATAATTTTAGATGCTAAAAGCTGAATTGAGGAAAGATGAACAAATGCATTCCAAGAGCATGCTTGAATGGTAACTAAATTATAAATAATTTGTGAATTAATAATCAAATTCCATGCTTGAGACTTACGGAAATAATTTACGTGAAAATTGTAGCAATAGGTCAATTTTTACTAAGAACTAGAGAAGAGTATTGAAAACAATAAAATTAATTCCTTTACCTCGAGCTTGGTTAGTTATAAAAGAATCAGTATTATGTCACAAGTTGGTATGAGAAAAACCATCAGAAATTAATCCAAACAAAGTTAACAGATCTATTAAAGTAGGCTTGAAAGATGATTTTTTAGGTTCTTTTATCTTCAAATACCATTTCACTCAAGTTTCTTCTTTTCTCTAATCGAGTCCTTCCTTGACTATTCTCAATTTTCAAAATACCAAATTCATTTACCACCTATTACAAAAAAAGCATGAATCTATTTGTGGAATATGTACATGTGGGGAAATTTAGTTAGTAGAGCCATGATTTTTCAGTTCATAATTATGATAACAATATTTGAATTTGTGACATTAGAAAGGTGACCACCAATGTAAGCTATCTCATTACATTAAAAATTGCCTATTTATGATTTTTAGAGATTTACCTAAAATATTGTGCAATTCTGTACAAATAATTCAATCTTGTGACACCAGAATCCTCGATATTAGCTTATTTTTCTTAAAATATTAAGTTCTTTATACAAAGTTCAAATATTAAAATCCTTATATTATAGAATATCAAGTTCTTTGTACAAGGTTGAAATATTATATATCAAGTACATTTATTTACAGTGCAAATTGGAACAATAGTTACGACACTTGAATAGTGCATTTAATACAATTAATTATGATAGGAATTTAAAAGCCCCAACTAAGTTGAGGACCTACCTAGTGGCGTAAAGTGAAATGTGATTGGGTAAAGTGAAGAGGGTGATCGCAGTGGAGACCAATGGTGAAGATGAAGATGCAGATGATGACGAACAAAGGGGGAGAAGAGAGAAAGTGAGAGCCAGGAGAGATAAAGTTAGACGCGAGGCACCCCTGGCCCCCCTCCGGCCGCCGCCGGCGACATTGCGTCTTGTCGTTGCGTCAGATCAAAACCTAAGCAGTCAACTTACTTGTAATGCATGCGCTGCTAATGCAACGCGTACGCTTCAAATGGACGTCACTAAAGCAATCGACCTCCACCTTATTTTTCGTCAATAAATGATTGATACAATGACATTTATAGTTTCATTCAGCAAATGCAATATTATTCCAAACTGATTATAATTATGTTCTTTAGAGTTTACAGAGATAAACGGAAGTTTTGTTTAATTTCTAACATCATAAATGATAATCTAATTTGAATAATGTACATGTTTTATTCTATGTTGTGATTTTTTATCTAATTTATTCATGGATAAGATAAGTTCTCATCAGAATACTTCATATGAATCTGTTAAAATTAATTAAATAATATGTGCTTCGATGAGCAAAAATAAAAATCGATAAACTAAAGTATAATTTTTTTAGTTGATAAGAGTTATTATTTGGAAAAAATAATGAAATCAGACCTTGAATGAGTTACTCAAAACACTCTCGCTCTAGGGCACTGTACAACAGCGCAACATACATGTATAACGGGCTTCATGAAAATTGATAAAAAACATTGAGCGAGAATAGCCTTTTACTATTGCTATCTTGGGAAAATAACAGATGAATAATATATAAAATATTCATTTTCCTCCTTTTTAGGTTAGAAATAAATCAGATCGGCTTGTTGTGATAATTCCAGATTGATCAATCATTCAAGCGGGATTTTGTAGTATATCTCACAACGATAGTTATTAAAAGGTTCAATAGAAAACTTGAATAAAGAATTTCTCATTGCACACAATAGTAGCTTGAATTAATATCTCTGATCATTATATATAACGTATGAACTCTTGTCATCAAAGGTGAGTGGGAGGATCAATTTTACTCTACTGTATAAGAAGATTGAAAATACAGTTAAATTTAATACTTCTCTATAAACCATGCTTTGTTCTACAACTAAGAATATTATTTGAAATATAGTGGAGAAAACTATTCGAAATTTCAAATACCAATCCATACAGGAGCAAACACTATTAGTAAATTCAAGTGGAAGCATAAAGCTACTCATTGAGTAAAGCAGTTTGTAAAATCTATGAATAGGATAAAATTATATCTATATTCTACAAATCGACTGCAAATCAATATATCAATTAAATCATGATTGAATTTGCATTCGAAGTCTAGATTTAAATTCTCCCTCCACGATAGAATAGCACAAATTATAATTAATGAACACACCGAAATACACCGCACTGTACAATATCACTACCTACATTACAGCGGTGTGCTCGTGTGCACAAGAGATGTTCACTATCAAACTGTGCCCCATGGGATATTAAACGATAACAAGTCACGTATCATGTTATTTTCATTTTTCATGATAGACAATGAAAAAATGCCATTTCAGAAGTTCAAGTCTTGAAAAATAAATATTTTCATAATTGGGTTAGGTACTGTGGTTTGTCTTTGATTTTGGTTTACTGTGATTTTGTTGAAACTATTAAGAATATTCATTTTCTGAAGAAATTTCTTTCAAAGCGAATACTTTAAATTGCAGAAAATATTTTTTCTCTCTACTATTGATCAACTGATTTACTAGAATATTAGAAGTAATCTATTATTGATACGTGAGAAATTTACAAAAATACTTTTTGACAATAATTGATTGTCAATCACAACAATCTGAGAATGTAAATTTTCATTTCTGAAAGTCTCAATTTGTCAATCATTCATAACAAAAGTATTATTAATTCAAGTATTATTATTAAAGTAAGAATTATTTAACCCTTGTTCATATCACTGAGCAGCTGATACATTTTTGAATGAGAGTACTGGCAGAATAAATGATTCAATCAATAAATTTAATTTTATATCGATAAAATGATTGATTACATAATCAAATACTTATTATATAAGTATGGAATACGTCAACAATTATTACACGCAATGAGCGAAATATTATTCTGCTATTTATCACTGTAACAGTGGACACAATACTAAATGAGAATCCTACAGTACCCATGCACAGATAGTTTTCCAAGATTTTTTAAATCAATCATTGTAACTATCTTCATGCAAGTTTGACAGATAATGAAGGTCCTGTACATGCGTTTCGTCCATATTGTTTAAAACATATATATTTTTAAATCATTTTGAATAACAAGGAATGGGTCGAGGAAAAACATTGTTTATGGTGTAGAATAATATAATGTAAATTCCGCAACTCCTCAACCCATTCATTTAAATTTCATGTCAAATCTTCTGAAGATTTTTTAGCGTTCAAAAACTTTTCGTAAATTTTCATTCTTCGAAAACCGGCAAAATACCAGAAAGCTTAGTCCCTTTATCGCATTGCCCCAGCAAACAATCGATAGGCGACATCATTCATCAAATTAATAGGTTGAGATCACTTACCAAATATCGTTCCAAAGGTAGCCGGGTAGAATCCGCCTGATAGTCCCATTCTACTGGCACAATTCTTACCCATTATTACCGTGGACACCGGCCTGAACATCATGTTTAGGATGCCCAGCGCGTAACTGAGTACTGACCACCCATTACCTGTGAGGAGACAAAAGAAAACACATGAATATAATGGAACAGTGGAATTAAGATTCTGAATTGAGATTTAATACAGAGTGTAAAAACTGAATGAGGAACCAGCTAGACCTTATATGAATAATGGTGAATAATGGATTAGTAATAGGATAACTAAAAGTTAAGGATTTTTATAAGGGTATAATCACACTGAATGTACGCGTGCTTGATAATCTGGAAGTACACGCCTGCAGGCAGAAACAAAATTTGGATGTTTCAGGAGGCATGAAAAAACGCTGTGGCGTGCCTGTCACCAGTCACACCTTTTGCTATTGACAATTTACACAATTCAAGTATACACTACCATATTACTTACCCACCCATACTTTCTGTGTGTTCAAACCCTTAGTATTTATGACAATAATTTAGCATTTAGGTTTGCATTAAAATAAAAAATTAAGAGAATCGTTTGGAGGAAATATTTTTAATTAATCATTTTTGTTAGTAGAAATAGATTGTAAGAGATTAAATGTTGTTACATATCTTCATTATACAAAAGTGATTGTAATAATTCAAATAGATAAATAGTATCATATTGACATGTGAGACTCACCGCTGTGAGGAAAGTAGTAAAAAATCACTATAATATCCATAAGTATCGCACACGAATTGATAAGTATTGCCTGTAAATGAAGTAAATATATATAATTGTATAGTAAATTAATTTGTCGATAATGAATTGGAACTAGGTAAGATAGGACTAGACTAATATTGTACCATCAACTTATTATTAAAATTGGTATTTTTCTCAATTCATAGTTGAACTGGAATTACTTGCATTGAAGAAACTTGTTTAGATAAACTATTCTCCATATTAACATTATCAAGAAGTTTCCAATGTAAGAGAAATATTATGTATGAAAATTATCATTCATTCAAAATTTAATGGATCTATATTACTGAAGAATGCTCAAGTTACAATACTTCTATCTTCTATGGGCCCTGTTTATAATGTTTTCATTATACAAGTACGAAGAATGATTAATATTTGGAATGAAATCTATATTATACAATTATAATGAATATCCGTAATATCGCACACAAATTGAGAAGTAGGCTATTGCCACGAAGAAGAATTGTTGTCGAAATAATTTCTAAGTACTGTAATTGAAATTGGAAAAAATAAAAATAAAATGTAAAGGTTCATTGGTAAATCGAATCATTTCATCGAGAATGAGCAAAATTAGAATATAAATGAACATGATAAAGAATATTCCAGAATGATAGAAAAGTATATTTCTTACTATTTGAAGAGGTTCTTCTTTTTCCTTTTCATAAATACTCCATATCATTGCGAAAAGGAAGAATAAATTATAGAATAGATAACTATCCGGACTCCAGTAACCTTGTATACCCCTGAAAAAATGAGATGCTGAATCAGTTGATAGTTTAATGGAGGATAACTCAGCTAACAGCAAAAGAATTTCAGCACTCATAATGCTATAGGTTTCCATGACCACTCTACTGTCTAAGAAATTTGATAGAATTTTTGTAGGTGATATTGTAGTAGTTATCTATATTGAATGAAAAGTCAAGATGTTGTCAAACCACTGATTCATTAAAAAATCGAGATACCGGTTTAGGTTGTTACACCATTATCTCGAATTTTTAATAAATCAGTGGTTTGACAACATCTTGTCTTTTCATTAAAAACTTTCAGCTTTTAGAAGAAAGTAGATATTCCTGCAGCTGGGAAAAGCTGTTTTTGCAAAATAATCGATTGAGTTATCATCGAGCCAAATAATTCATTTGAAATGAATTTTATTCAAGTGAATTCAAAATATTGAAACCGTATAAACTACTAACCTTGTCTATTACTGGTACTTAGGAGATAACCTTTACCAAAATTGTTTATGGTGAAAATGATTTTTGAAGTGGAGAATTCTTATATTCAGTTTTATGACCTATTATTAATTTGTTTTGGACTGTTGAATAAATCGAGAAGTTTTTGTATGATTGGAGAAGTTCTGGTCACTCACTTGTGTTTATAATTATTGAATAAATGATGATGATTATTATCATAAATTGAAGAATATAATTTGAGAGAATATTATTTATTTCAACTATAAAATTAGGAATAATAGAAATTACAATGAAAAATGATTGCTTTATAGTAAGTGATATCCACTGTGATTTATAATTCTATTAATATTACTGATCACATCCATGATTGTTATTCAACTGATTGCTTCGTTTGAAATTCACAATACCATTCAATAATCTAGAATCTCCGTCATACTTCACAAAGCAAAAAAATCATCATAATGTACTTAATTAATTTAGTCCGCCTAATTATGGCACACAGTGGAATTTTACTGGATTCTTAATTACTTACTTGGATTCATTTCCTTCAATACACTATGGAAATCTAACTAAATATTACAATAGCAAGTCTCATCATAATAATACTTAAAAATTTAGAAATTTGAAAGTAATATATTGGGGTTGATTAGAATTCTTATCATTGGGGAAAAAGGAAAAAATAAATTTATAAGAAGAAAATTTGGGAAGAAAAACTCACCATGATATGAGCACAAAATGTACGGCAAAAACAAGCTGAAACATAGAAAAGTATTGATTAAATATTAAATGAATGAAAATAATGGTGGTAGCTTGAGCTGAAAGTGTATGAACATAATTGTATGATGATAATAATAATCAGTTAGTCTCAAGGATACTAAAATATATTGGATGTTTTCTAGTATAAGTGTGGATAGTCCTGTAAAGAAGAAAGTCTGGGAGAGAACAGAAATAAGATCAACATGAATTAATTAAAAACAATTCAAATCATTAAAATAAGAATTAATTCGAGAATATGAAAATAATAGAGATTGACGCCTACTTATAACACTTGAGAGATACAATGTAAACTTGACTCATATAAAATTGAAAGATGCATTGTACTGTACAATATTGAAACTAAACTCAATGACTTCATAAGGATCGCCAATCAGATCCGTGGATTTGGGACTACTGAAATACTGAGAGCCTAATATTGGTCATGGGGAATGAATTCATCATACCTTCAATAAATTAGTTGGTTTGAAGCGGTCCATCGATATGATAATAATATTCATAATTTAAAGAACACTAAACAATTATTTAGCATAGCATGTGGCTACCAACAAGTCAAATGAGAATGTCCGATTGATCACAAGTCGAGAAAAAAGTGGAGTAAGAAATGAAACTAGAGCAAGTCCAAGTTAGGCAGGTAAGTGCTGAGCATCAAGTCTGAATAGATTATGATTTTGGATGGTGAGTAATTCATTAGTCGCGGTACTAGTTTAAATCAATAAGCCGGCAAGGCCAAGATAATTGCCGCTTTCACTCACTGGATTCCAGAAGGAATAAAAACTCATAAAATATTAATACTATAGCCTCTTTAGCAACTGAAATACTACTAAGTCTCAATAAAGACCATTCAATTGTAATGAACCTATAGGCTACCCTATATTCACGGTAACCTGAGACAAAGTAAACAAACGTTTTGCGTATGACTGCGTGTAAATATGGTTTGGCTACCTTATACACGACAAACTATAACCAATACATGACTTAGCAAAGCATTGGCAATGGGTATATGTGCGTAAGTATCCGCAATTTTTTCTGATTTTTTTGGGACTGAGTAGTTGTTTCAAGTTAATGTGAATTAGGTATATGGTGAAAAGATCAAATACGAAAGTATTGATCAAGGTTAAAAACAAGGATAAGAAGTGAAATGACTTCAGAGATAAGGAATATCCAACCATAGTGATAAGCAAAGGAATAAGGAATATCCAGGCAGAGAAATATTCTTTGATTAAAGACACAGTTTCAGGTGCTATGATGTGATAGCGTGTGATACATAACGAAAACATGTGTGAGTAGTCACAGCTAGGCCTACATATAACTATATTACGTGATATATGATTACTTACTTATGTTTTCATAAAATATTCTTTGATAGATATTTAAATGGAATAAGTTAGTCTAAAAATGCGTTGAATTTTTACTCTGCATTGAAGAAGTTATTCATGGTACTCAGATGAATTTAAAAGCTACGATTCAAATTATAAATATGTATAGAGCACGATAAATAGAACAAGACGGTGTGGGTCACGAAAGGGATGTGCAGTAGCAAGAATGAAAAAGTATTATTTCAACCCCTCCTAAAGTAACGTGAATTCCTATTTGGGTATTATAAAACATAAGTTCCTTTTTTGTAATCCAATTCATATGGTTTTTGTTAATGGTTCAAAGTCAGTTTTAATTTTAAATCTAATCAGGAAAGCATTCAAGCCGTTTTAAGTACCGTAGTGAAATGTACTGTTTTTACAGTGATTTCCACTATAATTTATGTGACTTGATTAATTTAATTTCAAGTGCATTCACCTATATAGCCTAAAGCAATACGTCATATTTTATTATTGCTGGATTTGTAATAAGTAGCACTAACAAGAAGATATTTGGTGATAAAAAATTAAAAATGAATAGAACAATAAAGGAACAAATATTCGTACTGTAACTCAATTCCATAGCCTAATAGTTCGTTGTAAAACGATTCTTCAGACTTATAAGAATAATAATTGTACAAAGGGAAACTTGTATTTGTTTGCGTCAAATAAAAACAGTTTGAAATTCAACTCAATGTATTTGGCAATGTCGACAGCTGCGATTTGACAATAATTGAAAATGAATTGAACTTATTTCTTCTATTTTATTCACAATACAATATTCTATTTTAGTACTGAATGTTCAATGTTACAAGACAAGGTTGGAAACAACAAATTATTATGTTCAACAGGTTTTTATTCGTGCAGTGCCGAATTGAAGGATATTTAGCAAGTTGAAACATTTTGCACATTACTTCTCTCTGTTAATAACTAATTTTCTTGTTTAAAGCCGATAACGTCTATCTTTTACACGTCAAATAATATGTCTCAGCATAAATCGGCTTGATTAACAAGAGTGAAAACTATTCAAGGGCATACGTTTCCCGTACAGTAAAATTTAGGTAAATCAAGTGCAGAATTCGTTTGAACGATAAATAGTTTATTGATCCCTAAATTTTTCTTCTAATATTCAAGAAATTTTTTAAATTATAATTGATATTCTAGTAAAGCAATTTTTTATTATTTCTAACAGTTTCCAAATATTTTTCTGTTGAATGAGCCAAAAGATATGCCATCCATATTATTTTTAATTATTGAAATCAATTACTATTGATTATATTTCTGAAAATTTTCTGCTGAATTCTGTAAGGTTTTTCCAATTAAGTGATTTACGGTATTTCTCATTTTCCAATGTTTATAATAATAATAAAGCAATTCTTCTCATTTCAACGAAATATCTTGGAATCACCTTAAATAGCAATCACCTTCGTTGACATCAACAAATAGAAAATGTTTTAGCAAAATTGATATCTAGGCTATATATCACATGATTCGTAGATTCTTGCCAATTGTAGATGACGACATTCTGATGAGTCTACTATGCTATGGGTGTTTTAGCAGCATAATGAGCTAAGGCATAACAATGTGGGGTGGAAGCACATTGACAAAAAATTTCTGTTGCAGAATTGTATTGTACGAACAGTTTTTAGAGTACCATACTTAACACATTGTAGACCACTGTTTCAAAAATTAAATATTTCGAATATACTTCGAGCAACGTTCATCTTGGAATTGACAATAATTGTGAAGGGGAAGCCTGAATTGTTCGTAGAACATTAGCGGTCCATCAGTGTAACACACGTCAAACAAGCATGATTCATGTAGATCAGGTGAATTCTACATAAGCCTGGAAGGGGGCTGAATTATTCAGCTCAACAATATTCAACAAGGTTCCAGTTAATATCCGAAGCATGGAGAGATTCAGATTCTTTCACGTTATCTATGTAAATTACAGAAATACATCGGCTAATATCCTATATATGTAAATTAAAAATGATACTAATTACATCGCTCGTTTTAATAACTAAGTATAGACTATTAAAAACTATATGAGATGAGAATGATTCAAATGTAGGATTTAATAATTATGTAAACGGTAATATAACTGATGCTGTGATTACATAAAAAGGCGGAGTTTGGACATAAAAGTGTCCATTTTTAGCGAGGAATGCTCAAGAACATACCTCCCATTAACACTCAACTATGGGATTATGTTTTCTTATTAAATTCGAATAAGAATTGATAACTAAGTGCTATGAAATTTATAAAAAAATTGCTATGGATTAAAAATAGATGAGAATGATGGGAACAATAGGAATTTAGAATGATAGAGAGAGAGAGAAATTCAAAATGCTTTCAAGAGTTACCTATATAGTATTCAGAGCATATTACTTTGTATAGAGGAGTTTCTGCAGAGGGACGACTACTACGTAGCAGCGTTTCCAGTGGGATTAGCCTACAAGTATCAAGTAGGCTAAGTAATTTGTTGAATAATATATTAAAATTCTTAGGCATATTAATACGTTCCATAGTCAAAACATCAAACATCTACGCAGAGATCCAGATTAAATCACTTTCATACTACCGTAACTAGGTCATGTATTTCAGAAAAAGTTTCAATAAAGGGGAACTCACGAGCACAAGTAACATAACTTAATAGAGTATCGAAAAAAATTACTTGATAGATAATTCAGCTTGCATGGATTATGGAAGTCGCGATGTCACAAGCAGATATGCTCTGCTCAATTTGGATAGAAGATCATCCTTTGACCTTAAGCAGTATGATAGAACCATTTTTGACACCCTGAGTAACTTAACTTAGCTGGAAAATACAACAAAGAATTCGACGGATACTTTTGAAGAAATCAATTTCATGAGTTTTAGAATTTGTTAGTGTTTCAATCTGATAGGTAGGCCTAGTATTTTAAACTCTGAAATAAATGATTACTGATAAGTATTTTATCTTATGAATAAAATTTCTAAATTTACATGAAATAAGTTTAAAAATAGAGTGAAATAATTCTTCTATACCTTAATACCTATTTAAAAACTTGAATAACTTATTCTAATTATGGTATTAGGTACCTTCAGAGGAATGATCGGAATAGCGTTGAGGTCTGCCATTTTTTCTATGAAATTCTCCTCAAACAAGACTCATATGGAAATAATTGTGCCGGCTAAGAAGAGATCTTTCAAAAATGAATCAACCTGAATAAAAGATTAAATTCAGTCATTATAATGATATATTAAATTATATTAATGATAGGCCTATAGGTCTAAGTTGAACAGAAATTGGAAAAATCAACCTCAAAAGGAAGGAGTAACTTAGCTATAACTGATATATTATAAACTTGGATGTAAATGAATGATTTGAAATTATTCAATTTAATAAAAAATTCAAGTAACTAATAATAAGTCTAGGCCTATTCTTGCACCGTACAAGAGTTCAACCTTGGGATATATCTCTCCACATCATATCATATATCATGATAATTATTAGATTCTCGACAGGAATTGATATTAATGGCATAGGCTATTTATCAAATACCTATCTAATAGGTATTTTAAAATTATATTTACCTAGTGAATATTTAATTTAATGGATAAGATTGTAGTCTACAATCAAAAAATTAATAGCTTGAATAGACTACAACTAAAAGGTTTAAAAATAAAGGCAGAAAATGAATTTATAGTGAAAATTGAAAAATGATCTATAAATTTAAAAACTTTATATTGATGTTCTATGTTTCAATTTAAATTATGCAATAAACTCATAGACCAATAATTCTTAATTGGGTGTTGCCATAAATTATGTAACATCGTGCCGTGGGATAGCCTACTAGAAAAGGAGAACAATGAGTTCTTAAACTTAATTCGAAAAAACGTACCATTCATTAAAATTACCTTGCTTGTGATATCATTCAGTCTAAGATAGTAAGCCAATTATGTTATAATAGGCATCAATATAAATGCAAGTCAGTAATAACTTATACTCTGAATATAACCTTCTTCACTCCTTTTATAAACAACAAAACTCCTTCTGTCAACAACTCCCATGTGACGACTGACGGCCTGATGCAGTGTTTCCACTTGATTGCTTATTCAACAAAATATCCCACAATGTTCCAAACTTGCCCGTGACATTTCCCACAAAATATCCCTCAGTTCCCTGCAACGCATAATTAATAAGTCCGTTATTACACAATAATTATAGTTCTATGATACGAAATCATAATTATTATATTTGCTAATATTATCCTAGGCCTATTAATATCTGGTACCGAGCTGCGCTCTGAAGCTGTATGCGGCAGAACTGTTGAATTTCATAAAAGTGTTATAGTAAAAAAAAAATTCAAAATTGATATGATCACCTCTCACAATTTTTTGACATATGAACATGTGCTATAATAGACTTGAATGTAACTTCATTTACACCAGCTGGATAGCGTTGGTCAGCTAACAATAACAGCCATTATACCGTACGCAGTACTTGGGATTATTCCTGAAGATTTGGGATTTAATTCTTTTTGAGCGGAGCAAAGCGAGGCTCTTTCAGGAAAGTCACTATTTGTAGTGCTACTCCTCGGCAACCGCTCGACGGATTTTATTCAAACTTGCCATGGTGATAGTAGACATGGACGACCAGGTTATAGGCTATTGAGCATTTTGAAAATTTGCATATTAAGGACGAAAAAGGATTGCTTACACATTATTACTATACACATTATTTGATACTATATTCATGCTCTCTGCACTGCAGGTTTGCAACTTAACATCAGTTTTGAGAAACGTTCTTGGTCAGAAATGTCTATTATGCTCTTAGAATTATGTTGGTATCACTGGCAGAATCGGTTCCCCATCGAACCCTCATGGCGCAGTGGTTAGCAATGTGGAGTGGTGGACTATTACATCTTACCTTAAGCTAGGATTTGGCTGGTGCGGAACGTAACGACCGTCAGTGATTGCATGAGAAATTGGCGGACTGCTTCTTTGTTAAATCATAGGACCAATTTCGTTCATGCGTATCACCAACGACCACAACCAACAGCCGCATTTGATGATGACCATACTCCAGAAGCAGTGTTCCAATCAGTCGCAGTGGATTCTAACCTCAAATATTTTGGACACTGAGAAGATGTAGTAAGTTATTATTGAGATCACCAGAAGGGAAATATTGATGATAATAAGGGATATTTTTATCAAAATTAATGAATTTTTATTCAAAAAGTACTAAAATGGAGTAATTCTTATTTCTTACTAGTAGATCTTGAAGTGCTTTCAATAGAAATTAAAGAGGACTAAAATCTGTGTCAATTAAAAAAAAGAAAACAAAAATCGGCCAAAAAGAATTTTTTTACATTCGATCAGAACTCCCATTTGAAAAAAAAAATCCCAAAAAATGGGCCTAGCTGCTTTTGAATGTGATGTGAACTAATGAAGTAACAATAAATCCACTACCCCCTCACACGAAAAGTTGTTGAGCATGAGAAGTAGAGTACAAATAAAATATCAATATTGATATTTGACCTATTTTTGGAAGATCACTTTTCCAAGAATGGAATTTCTCCAAATTCAGCTACAGGTGGTTTTTATCAATATTTTGATGCTAAAATATACATAAGAGGTAATAACTATATTCAAGGTGGTGTCTGGTAGTAAAAATACCGGGATGAAACTTTTCCGAGTCCACGCTTTGAACACTTTTTGACAAAAAGAAAGCTGGCTCCGCTCAATTTGCCGCTGCCTCCGTATGCGCTTCCCTAGTATTAATCCTGCCAGAGAGTTTTCCTGGACATGAGACCTGGTGCAATCTAATTTTTCCATAACAGTTATATTACATTTCAAATTTTGAGGAAATTGCTTGCTGAATATAATAGGATTATATTATCTGCAATTTCTGTATGTATGTATGTATGTTTGTTTATTTGTATCTATGTATGTGGAAACAAGGATCTACAAAACGGCTCTAACGATTTCCTTGAAATCTGAAATGTAATATAATCGTGATGGAAAAATAAGATTGCATCAGGTCTCATGTCCAGGAAAACTCTCTGGCAGGATTAATAAAAGAATTAAATCCCAAATCTTCAGGAATAATCCCAAGTACTGCGTATAATGGCTGTTATCGTTAGCTGACCAACGCTATCCAGCTAGAGTAAATGGAGTTACAACTTACATTCAAGTTTATAGCACATGTTCATGTCAAAAAATTGTGAGAGGTGATCATATCAATTTTAAATTTATTTTTTACAGTAACATGTTTATCTAATTTAACAGTTCGGTCGCAGCTTCAGAGCGAAGCTTGGTACCAGATATTTTGAATTAAGTTACCTTCTATGTCACTGCACCATGCAATCGCAAACGATGTGGAACACGGTTATCTTCAAAAACTACATTACCTATACCCTATTCACGATCACTTGAGACGAAATAAATAAACTTTTTGCATGTACAGGTAACTATTTTTGTTTGAGCTTGAGGAAAAGCCAAGAACTGTGATCGACTACAGCTGTTTGACTGCAGCCGAACCTTCCTTTATACGCACACACATGCAAAAAATTGATTGTGAATAGGGTTTAGTCACTGCAGAGACAATGTATTAATAATACATTGTCTCTGGTCACTGTATTCAAAAAGTGAGTGATCATGCTATCTAGCAGACAATTCAGTAACAAAACATTTTGAAAACTTAACTTTTATGCAATCTAGCAAATGATTTAGCAACTAGAAACTTAGAAATATGAATTTGCACGCGATCTAGCGGTACGTTTTTATATCATCTTCTGCACTTCCGAGAGTTGGAGTACAGTGACGATTCAATGGAGACCAGCGTGAAGCTGGCCCCGCCATGTTGTACCCAAAATTTCAAACATATGTCATAATTATGGGCTTTTTATGGGTATTCAACGTATATAACTTTCAAATTATGGGTTCAACTAGAAATATGTTTTATATCAATTTATATTTTGGCAGGCCAGAATCACGTTTAGCCCGCCACATTGCATGATTTCTGAAACAAATGTGTCATTTGATAGAGAACATTATGGGTATTCATTCTATACCATTTTCAAATTTTGGGTTCAACAATTACAACCAGGGCCCTGGCTTATAAAGATTTACAGCTTGTTTTTCTGATGAAAAACAAGTGATTGGGATTGTAGATTCACCAATAAAACTCTCAATATGGATGTAGTTATGCAGAAAGGAAGCAATCCACAAAAATAAAAAATTGGATTTTTCAATATTTGGGTTGATAAACCCCTAGGTAACTGTTTTGGATGAAAAAAGTACACTGGAATCAACCCTTATGGGAATTATATGGGTTGGTTCCTTTCTGAAAAACGAATATCCTACTTTATGTGTTATGCAGAAAGGAACCAACCCACATAATTGCCATGGAATGGGAAATTTTATTATTAGGAACCAGACTAAAATGTTAGTTTTTCCCAGAGAAAAATATCATATGGGGCTAATTTTCTAACCATTGATTACTATCATACTGAGAAGTGTTCTGCCAAAATTCCCCACCCCTATCAATATTGCTTCCCTCTCAACACACCCTTAAAGTTTCCATTTGCAAGGATTTCTTCCATTGAATGTATCTCAGCAACCATTCAAGATAAGATATTGAAATTTGCCTCATTATTTAGAAAATTAAATTTACTTTTTTTATGTCATCTCCATTTCACTATAGCTCATGTGGTTCAGGAGTTATTTGCTTGGAAGTATGATGGAAGCCCACTACATAGGTACCGACATCTGCCTAAAAATTACATTCTTTCCTTAATAAAAGTGAACTGGGAAATGTCTAATATGAAACATTTAGAAAATTTTAATATATCTACTTCACAAATAATAGAAACATATATTTTGAGTTGAAGACAATTGAATTCACTGAATAATGATACAAAGTTCAACTATTTATCTCTATAGAGTACCGAGACACATGTGGTATAAGAATTCTTGAATAAGAGGGGTAGTGTGGGGACTTCAGACAGGACACTTGTCAACATGCTAGTTATAAATGGGGAGAAAATCAACTCCATATAATTTCCCCAAATGAATTATTTCGAAATTTGATGAATTAAAAGGGGTATTTTAGTACTCACTTGATAGACCATAATATCAGGCTATCCGCCAAGCGCTTCTGAGATAGCGCTTTTCATTTTTTAACTGACTTATACTTACATTAAATTATTAGAGAAATATATATGTTCTATCATTCAAAATGTAGGTTTTGAAAAGTTCTTCAAGTTTCATAAGAGACATTTCCAGTAAACTTTCATTTAGGAGATAATTGAAATTGTATGCAGAAATCTAGGGAATCCCTCCATTCTTTCATTTATATAACTTTTGAACCAGGAGCTACAATGAAATGGTGAGACATAAAAGGCAAATCTTTTTCTTTTTAATATTCTTATTATATATTATATATTATATGTTATATTTATTCATAATGTAATATTCTGTATAATTCACCGGTTTCTTTCAACTTCTTAAATCTTATTATCTTTGTTTGATCTATTAAATTAGGCTTCTGCTATTAGAAGTTTGAGATGCAATATTGTTTAATTTATGGAAGTGACAGTTTGATTAATTATTATCAATACGTTTATGTTGAAATATTTTTGGATTGGAAGTATTCAAATTATACATCGTGAAAGCGTAGGCCTATATCATTGTCAAGAATATACGCTTATATAAAATAGAATTGTTAATTAGTGAAGATCTGTACGATTTAAAACCTATCTGTAAAGATATATGTTTGAAGGAACTCTTCATAAACACAATCCTGCGTTCTGAAATGCGAAACTATCAATAAATAATCAGTTATCAGTTTAATAATCAAAAATAAATGAGCAGTCCAAATTCAGTTCATTATGCAGGTAGATCACTTGGAACTTCTTGAGTTTTCATTGTATTAAAACATAAAATCCGAAAATATGAATAAACTTTTTATTTGTTGTCAGAATAACTTGAATTTTTATGGGAAGGACACTAATATAGAGAGGAATGTTCCTGTTTTTTGTAGAATTTTTCCAAGTCTTGGCGAGCTTCCGCGGTCCATTCAGGGAAACCAATAGGGTGGCGAGGGGAGGGGTACTCCCGGAATTTTTTTCAAATTGATAGTTTTACAACATTAATTTTAATAATTATTCAAATATTTGGGATAGTTATTACTCTGTATGTATTTTGATTTTAATGTTGTTCAAATACAGAGTGTTCCGAAGAGAACTGATTCGGGTACTACCACGGTTTTCTTTGAGCTATAACAAACAGAAAATGTCATGCGCAAAATTCAAAATTCTCCTTAGTTTTCCTGTTATCCGCCATTATGGATTTTTCATCGTATCTCGATAATGAATAAGCACAACTTTAAAATTTGGCTGTCTCAAGTATAAGTGAGACAGTCCTGGTGCAATCTAATTTTTCCATAACAGTTATATTACATTTCAAATTTTGAGGAAATTGCTTGCTGAATATAATAGGATTATATTATCTGCAATTTCTGTATGTATGTATGTATGTTTGTTTATTTGTATCTATGTATGTGGAAACAAGGATCTACAAAACGGCTCTAACGATTTCCTTGAAATCTGAAATGTAATATAATCGTGATGGAAAAATAAGATTGCATCAGGTCTCATGTCCAGGAAAACTCTCTGGCAGGATTAATAAAAGAATTAAATCCCAAATCTTCAGGAATAATCCCAAGTACTCGTATAATGGCTGTTATCGTTAGCTGACCAACGCTATCCAGCTAGAGTAAATGGAGTTACAACTTACATTCAAGTTTATAGCACATGTTCATGTCAAAAAATTGTGAGAGGTGATCATATCAATTTTAAATTTATTTTTCACAGTAACATGTTTATCTAATTCAACAGTTTGGTTGCAGCTTCAGAGCGAAGCTCGGTACCAGATATTTTGAATTAAGTTACCTTCTCTGTCACTGCACCATGCAATCGCAAACGATGTGGAACACGGTTATCTTCAAAAACTACATTACCTATACCCTATTCACGATCACTTGAGACGAAATAAATAAACTTTTTGCATGTACAGGTAACTATTTTTGTTTGAGCTTGAGGAAAAGCCAAGAACTGTGATCGACTACAGCTGTTTGACTGCAGCCGAACCTTCCTTTATACGCACACACATGCAAAAAATTGATTGTGAATGGGGTTTAGTCACTGCAGAGACAATGTATTAATAATACATTGTCTCTGGTCACTGTATTCAAAAAGTGAGTGATCATGCTATCTAGCAGACAATTCAGTAACAAAACATTTTGAAAACTTAACTTTTATGCAATCTAGCAAATGATTTAGCAACTAGAAACTTAGAAATATGAATTTGCACGCGATCTAGCGGTACGTTTTTATATCATCTTCTGCACTTCCGAGAGTTGGAGTACAGTGACGATTCAATGGAGACCAGCGTGAAGCTGGCCCCGCCATGTTGTACCCAAAATTTCAAACATATGTCATAATTATGGGCTTTTTATGGGTATTCAACGTATATAACTTTCAAATTATGGGTTCAACTAGAAATATGTTTTATATCAATTTATATTTTGGCAGGCCAGAATCACGTTTAGCCCGCCACATTGCATGATTTCTGAAACAAATGTGTCATTTGATAGAGAACATTATGGGTATTCATTCTATACCATTTTCAAATTTTGGGTTCAACAATTACAACCAGGGCCCTGGCTTATAAAGATTTACAGCTTGTTTTTCTGATGAAAAACAAGTGATTGGGATTGTAGATTCACCAATAAAACTCTCAATATGGATGTAGTTATGCAGAAAGGAAGCAATCCACAAAAATAAAAAAATTGGATTTTTCAATATTTGGGTTGATAAACCCCTAGGTAACTGTTTTGGATGAAAAAAGTACACTGGAATCAACCCTTATGGGAATTATATGGGTTGGTTCCTTTCTGAAAAACGAATATCCTACTTTATGTGTTATGCAGAAAGGAACCAACCCACATAATTGCCATGGAATGGGAAATTTTATTATTAGGAACCAGACTAAAATGTTAGTTTTTCCCAGAGAAAAATATCATATGGGGCTAATTTTCTAACCATTGATTACTATCATACTGAGAAGTGTTCTGCCAAAATTCCCCACCCCTATCAATATTGCTTCCCTCTCAACACACCCTTAAAGTTTCCATTTGCAAGGATTTCTTCCATTGAATGTATCTCAGCAACCATTCAAGATAAGATATTGAAATTTGCCTCATTATTTAGAAAATTAAATTTACTTTTTTTATGTCATCTCCATTTCACTATAGCTCATGTGGTTCAGGAGTTATTTGCTTGGAAGTATGATGGAAGCCCACTACATAGGTACCGACATCTGCCTAAAAATTACATTCTTTCCTTAATAAAAGTGAACTGGGAAATGTCTAATATGAAACATTTAGAAAATTTTAATATATCTACTTCACAAATAATAGAAACATATATTTTGAGTTGAAGACAATTGAATTCACTGAATAATGATACAAAGTTCAACTATTTATCTCTATAGAGTACCGAGACACATGTGGTATAAGAATTCTTGAATAAGAGGGGTAGTGGGGACTTCAGACAGGACACTTGTCAACATGCTAGTTATAAATGGGGAGAAAATCAACTCCATATAATTTCCCAAATGAATTATTTCGAAATTTGATGAATTAAAAGGGGTATTTTAGTACTCACTTGATAGACCATAATATCAGGCTATCCGCCAAGCGCTTCTGAGATAGCGCTTTTCATTTTTTAACTGACTTATACTTACATTAAATTATTAGAGAAATATATATGTTCTATCATTCAAAATGTAGGTTTTGAAAAGTTCTTCAAGTTTCATAAGAGACATTTCCAGTAAACTTTCATTTAGGAGATAATTGAAATTGTATGCAGAAATCTAGGGAATCCCTCCATTCTTTCATTTATATAACTTTTGAACCGCAGGAGCTACAATGAAATGGTGAGACATAAAAGGCAAATCTTTTTCTTTTTAATATTCTTATTATATATTATATATTATATGTTATATTTATTCATAATGTAATATTCTGTATAATTCACCGGTTTCTTTCAACTTCTTAAATCTTATTATCTTTGTTTGATCTATTAAATTAGGCTTCTGCTATTAGAAGTTTGAGATGCAATATTGTTTAATTTATGGAAGTGACAGTTTGATTAATTATTATCAATACGTTTATGTTGAAATATTTTTGGATTGGAAGTATTCAAATTATACATCGTGAAAGCGTAGGCCTATATCATTGTCAAGAATATACGCTTATATAAAATAGAATTGTTAATTAGTGAAGATCTGTACGATTTAAAACCTATCTGTAAAGATATATGTTTGAAGGAACTCTTCATAAACACAATCCTGCGTTCTGAAATGCGAAACTATCAATAAATAATCAGTTATCAGTTTAATAATCAAAAATAAATGAGCAGTCCAAATTCAGTTCATTATGCAGGTAGATCACTTGGAACTTCTTGAGTTTTCATTGTATTAAAACATAAAATCCGAAAATATGAATAAACTTTTTATTTGTTGTCAGAATAACTTGAATTTTTATGGGAAGGACACTAATATAGAGAGGAATGTTCCTGTTTTTTGTAGAATTTTTCCAAGTCTTGGCGAGCTTCCGCGGTCCATTCAGGGGAAACCAATAGGGTGGCGAGGGGAGGGGTACTCCCCGGAATTTTTTTTTTCAAATTGATAGTTTTACAACATTAATTTTAATAATTATTCAAATATTTGGGATAGTTATTACTCTGTATGTATTTTGATTTTAATGTTGTTCAAATACAGAGTGTTCGAAGAGAACTGATTCGGGTACTACCACGGTTTTCTTTGAGCTATAACAAACAGAAAATGTCATGCGAAAATTCAAAATTCTCCTTAGTTTTCCTGTTATCCGCCATTATGGATTTTTCATCGTATCTCGATAATGAATAAGCACAACTTTAAAATTTGGCTGTCTCAAGTATAAGTGAGACAGTCCTGGTGCAATCTAATTTTTCCATAACAGTTATATTACATTTCAAATTTTGAGGAAATTGCTTGCTGAATATAATAGGATTATATTATCTGCAATTTCTGTATGTATGTATGTATGTTTGTTTATTTGTATCTATGTATGTGGAAACAAGGATCTACAAAACGGCTCTAACGATTTCCTTGAAATCTGAAATGTAATATAATCGTGATGGAAAAATAAGATTGCATCAGGTCTCATGTCCAGGAAAACTCTCTGGCAGGATTAATAAAAGAATTAAATCCCAAATCTTCAGGAATAATCCCAAGTACTGCGTATAATGGCTGTTATCGTTAGCTGACCAACGCTATCCAGCTAGAGTAAATGGAGTTACAACTTACATTCAAGTTTATAGCACATGTTCATGTCAAAAAATTGTGAGAGGTGATCATATCAATTTTAAATTTATTTTTCACAGTAACATGTTTATCTAATTCAACAGTTTGGTTGCAGCTTCAGAGCGAAGCTCGGTACCAGATATTTTGAATTAAGTTACCTTCTCTGTCACTGCACCATGCAATCGCAAACGATGTGGAACACGGTTATCTTCAAAAACTACATTACCTATACCCTATTCACGATCACTTGAGACGAAATAAATAAACTTTTTGCATGTACAGGTAACTATTTTTGTTTGAGCTTGAGGAAAAGCCAAGAACTGTGATCGACTACAGCTGTTTGACTGCAGCCGAACCTTCCTTTATACGCACACACATGCAAAAAATTGATTGTGAATGGGGTTTAGTCACTGCAGAGACAATGTATTAATAATACATTGTCTCTGGTCACTGTATTCAAAAAGTGAGTGATCATGCTATCTAGCAGACAATTCAGTAACAAAACATTTTGAAAACTTAACTTTTATGCAATCTAGCAAATGATTTAGCAACTAGAAACTTAGAAATATGAATTTGCACGCGATCTAGCGGTACGTTTTTATATCATCTTCTGCACTTCCGAGAGTTGGAGTACAGTGACGATTCAATGGAGACCAGCGTGAAGCTGGCCCCGCCATGTTGTACCCAAAATTTCAAACATATGTCATAATTATGGGCTTTTTATGGGTATTCAACGTATATAACTTTCAAATTATGGGTTCAACTAGAAATATGTTTTATATCAATTTATATTTTGGCAGGCCAGAATCACGTTTAGCCCGCCACATTGCATGATTTCTGAAACAAATGTGTCATTTGATAGAGAACATTATGGGTATTCATTCTATACCATTTTCAAATTTTGGGTTCAACAATTACAACCAGGGCCCTGGCTTATAAAGATTTACAGCTTGTTTTTCTGATGAAAAACAAGTGATTGGGATTGTAGATTCACCAATAAAACTCTCAATATGGATGTAGTTATGCAGAAAGGAAGCAATCCACAAAAATAAAAAAATTGGATTTTTCAATATTTGGGTTGATAAACCCCTAGGTAACTGTTTTGGATGAAAAAAGTACACTGGAATCAACCCTTATGGGAATTATATGGGTTGGTTCCTTTCTGAAAAACGAATATCCTACTTTATGTGTTATGCAGAAAGGAACCAACCCACATAATTGCCATGGAATGGGAAATTTTATTATTAGGAACCAGACTAAAATGTTAGTTTTTCCCAGAGAAAAATATCATATGGGGCTAATTTTCTAACCATTGATTACTATCATACTGAGAAGTGTTCTGCCAAAATTCCCCACCCCTATCAATATTGCTTCCTCTCAACACACCCTTAAAGTTTCCATTTGCAAGGATTTCTTCCATTGAATGTATCTCAGCAACCATTCAAGATAAGATATTGAAATTTGCCTCATTATTTAGAAAATTAAATTTACTTTTTTTATGTCATCTCCATTTCACTATAGCTCATGTGGTTCAGGAGTTATTTGCTTGGAAGTATGATGGAAGCCCACTACATAGGTACCGACATCTGCCTAAAAATTACATTCTTTCCTTAATAAAAGTGAACTGGGAAATGTCTAATATGAAACATTTAGAAAATTTTAATATATCTACTTCACAAATAATAGAAACATATATTTTGAGTTGAAGACAATTGAATTCACTGAATAATGATACAAAGTTCAACTATTTATCTCTATAGAGTACCGAGACACATGTGGTATAAGAATTCTTGAATAAGAGGGGTAGTGTGGGGACTTCAGACAGGACACTTGTCAACATGCTAGTTATAAATGGGGAGAAAATCAACTCCATATAATTTCCCAAATGAATTATTTCGAAATTTGATGAATTAAAAGGGTATTTTAGTACTCACTTGATAGACCATAATATCAGGCTATCCGCCAAGCGCTTCTGAGATAGCGCTTTTCATTTTTTAACTGACTTATACTTACATTAAATTATTAGAGAAATATATATGTTCTATCATTCAAAATGTAGGTTTTGAAAAGTTCTTCAAGTTTCATAAGAGACATTTCCAGTAGAATCATCCTGTAAACTTTCATTTAGGAGATAATTGAAATTGTATGCAGAAATCTAGGGAATCCCTCCATTCTTTCATTTATATAACTTTTGAACCGCAGGAGCTACAATGAAATGGTGAGACATAAAAGGCAAATCTTTTTCTTTTTAATATTCTTATTATATATTATATATTATATGTTATATTTATTCATAATGTAATATTCTGTATAATTCACCGGTTTCTTTCAACTTCTTAAATCTTATTATCTTTGTTTGATCTATTAAATTAGGCTTCTGCTATTAGAAGTTTGAGATGCAATATTGTTTAATTTATGGAAGTGACAGTTTGATTAATTATTATCAATACGTTTATGTTGAAATATTTTTGGATTGGAAGTATTCAAATTATACATCGTGAAAGCGTAGGCCTATATCATTGTCAAGAATATACGCTTATATAAAATAGAATTGTTAATTAGTGAAGATCTGTACGATTTAAAACCTATCTGTAAAGATATATGTTTGAAGGAACTCTTCATAAACACAATCCTGCGTTCTGAAATGCGAAACTATCAATAAATAATCAGTTATCAGTTTAATAATCAAAAATAAATGAGCAGTCCAAATTCAGTTCATTATGCAGGTCCCAGATAGCACGCAACCCTACGAAAACCTTGTCATGATCATTTTCATACATTTACGGCGTAAACTTTTCGATTTGACCTTGCGAAACCCTTTGAAAGCCTTTTTACTTATCGTTTTCATACCTTTACGGCGTAAACCTTTCCAGGTGTCATTGCGAAAACCGTGTCGTAAATGGTGAAACCAGATGGTTTTCATCAGACGGATTTGAAAAGGCAATGACAAGGTTCAACTTCTTTCACGGCTCATTGAGTTTCTATAGGAGTCTCATGTACCATCCTTTCAACTAGCCCTAGCTGTTAACAAAGAAAGAAGGTAGACAAAAAAAG